>OMKI01035979.1:25496-41511 GCA_900302315.1 Phycis blennoides
ACCTAGCAATTAAAATGCTTGAAACTTGTTCTGGTGACTTTTTACCGTATTAGCAGCAATGAAATGTTTCACCTTCTTATGACAAATGTACTCTTTGTAAGTCGCTTTGGATAAAAGCGTCTGCTAAATGCAATCATTGTAAATGAATCTAAACCTGATGTAGGTAGCTGTAGGATTTGAGAGTTGCAAAGAGAGCAGAAGAGCCGCAAGATGTTTCAAATCACAACCAGACCTCCTCACAGCATTTCACCCACTAACAGCCCACGGATAGTTTGAACGTTTCTCACAAATTGCACGAAAATGATGGCTCTAACATCTTACGAACAGCCCCTTTAACCAATATGTTATCAGTAAATGAAAACATTTCCATCACAAGTTAGAGAGCTTACCAATATATATATGTATGAATTGATTCTCTTTCAAAAAATAGATTTTTTTAGGGGGGATTTCACAATTCTATAAATTACATTTCTCTCAAGTTCAATATTGCAGTGGATTTCCCTCCGTACTGATAAAACACCAAAAAATAAATAAAACAGAGTGGGGTGAGACGGTATCAGTTCAGCAGAGGGTCCCCAATGTGTCATGCAGTGTCATCATGTCATCATGTCGTCAGCTCTCTCCCACAGTGGTGCAGTAAAGATGCTTACATTGCTTTGGTATCCTGAGTGGCTCAGTGTCCCCTGACAGGACCTGATGCATGACCCCTCGGAACTGGTAGAGCACCTTCAGGCACTTCTCCTCCCCCACGCAGGCATCATAGAAGCCGGGCAGCCCTGACTGGAAAAGGCAACGCGAGGTCAACTGCCAGCGGCTCATAGCAGCACACTGTAACCTAATGTTTACCGAATAACCCGATAAGTACAGGAGGACATTTTAGTTTGGATTTTTGCAACTTTTTTTAAGAGTGAAAATCTGAGAAACCGTCAGTAGTAATGACAATAATGGATGTAGAAGTATAAAAAAGATGTGAACATATAAGCATGTTCTGACTTTACATATTATATATATATATATATATATATATATAAGTAAGCTGATAACAAATATATCAAATATCTCTCAGACTAATGTCTCTCAAATGTTAATATCTACATACAAATAACAAATTGTGTGTGTTGCTGTGTTGAACCCACATCGCCATATCATCAACTGCTTGATTCATCATAGCAACATTGCGTGACTTATAGTTCATGTTCAGTGGTCATAACTGATAGGCTTAGGTGACTTGAGAAACACAGATACATCTTCAAAATGCAAGACACAGCCTGAGATTAAACTAAAGTCAGTCTGTCTTTAGCCACGGAAATAGGCAGAGCTGGGCTCATGCACATGTAGCATCGCAGCACTAGGAGTCACACGTACAGCTGGGTGCACACGGTGTCCATACCTTTGTGGCCTCAGTGAGGATGAGCTTTGAGTCTTTCACCAGGCACTGAAGAGGTACGGTCACGTCGATGACCTTTGCCCTTTCGTGTTTCTTACTGTTGTCTGTCACAAACTTGCCATACCATGCGTTGAGAATGATTAGACCTAAAAAAAAAACACCCCAAAAAACAACAAAATTACAAGTTGTATTTTACGCAATCATCAGTTGTGCTGACGTGACAAACAATCTAAATGTATTGAAACTATATTCAAATATAATGACATTAAGTGTTCATTAGGCAAGTCTGTGGTCTTGAATGACTATAGAGCACGGCATGTAAACATCATCAAACATAAACATTAAACCAGTTTCGTTGTATATTGAGCGGGACATTGATACCAGATGATTGGAACGGCTGAGGTAGAGCCAGGAGTTTTAAAATAGAACATTCTGCACCAACATTGTTCTGCCTTGGGAAGGGTTCTATTGTAAAGAGATCCAAAGAATCCTACAATAGATCAAAGTTGAGAGCTTGATTCTCAACTTCCAGAGTTCAGGGGTAAAAAGTTGCGAATCAAGCACTTGACTAAGCGCAGGAGCAGCCCCACGTCTACTGTGAAGCAGGCAGCCATTGAGAGTGGGCGAGTGAGAACATGAAGCAGCACTAGTCAGTCCCAAAAAAATCCTGAGTGGGATTTTGCTTGGTTTAACGTTTACTCGATGGGTTTAGTTAACGAGTCATTTACGGAGCTCTTTGCAAATGCATCACAACCTGGAGTGCCAGTGATTGAAATCACCAAGCAATTAAGGCAAAGACTTTTTTCTTTTACTCACAAGTTTGTTCAATTTAATCAGTATGCACCCAAGAATGAGAAAACACAATTAATTTCTAATTTGGGTACCTGGGAAGTACTGATTTTCATTAGAATGAGAGTACTACATTAAATCCCAGATGATGGTTTGTGCTTGTCATTAGCTGTGACTTCAACAACTTGCAGGACAAGTCGCTGCTTAAGGGTACCTGTGGTGACAACAATTACAGCAGTCACTGCAATCACCACAGTGACACACCAGTGGTGCGCCAATTACCACTTGTTGTATTAGTGGCAGACACAGTGTAGTGTCTCAATAGACATGAAAAGAATAATTTGCACTTGCCTAAATAAGGTTACAAAGGTCATCTCTAAGAGGGAGCTGATGTACGAGAATTCTTTGTTCAAAGAGGATCAAATGAGTGGTGGTAATACACATACACAAGAACAGATATCCAAAATAGGTAGAACAACTAGAAATTGTAGAATTTGTAGTTGCATTAAATAAGAATGAAATATAAACATGCATACAAATATGTATGCATTTCATTCTTATTTTCTTCATGGAACCATTTCAGTCGGGTATACACAGCCCTTACCCATTCTAGATTCCTCAGCTTCAATAATCCTGCGCACAGACTCCTGCATCAGCAAGACCTTCATTAGGAAAGCAACAGAGAGAGATGAAGGCGGTTAGACTTCACAGGATACTGAATGTATTCCTATTTTACGATTACCACTGTACTCATTAAGCAGGCGCTTTTATCCAGTTGGTTTTTCAAAAATGTAATTTATGTACAGGTAGGGGGTAGGCCTCTTGCTCAAGGGTGCCTACAAGTATATTGTGGACATCAGGGAATCGAAACACAGAACTTGTCGGCCACTAGACCATCTTGCCTCATAAATTACAACTCATGCAGCTTTATAAATGAAATGAGACCGGCCACTATTTGAGATGTTCATGCACACCACACTATATATGTTGGGAGCCACATCGGACGCTAGTTTCTGGGCTGTAGCGGACTTACAGATGACTCTGCTTCCTGTCTCTTCCTGGCAATGTCAGTGGCAGAGCTCTCCCGCTGCTTCTCCAAGTCCCTGTTAAGTAGAGAAATACAAATAATATCCCCCCCTTGTTAGACCACAGCTAGGTGTTATTCTGCCTACAACCCCTATTAAAGCAACCCTATTAAATCTGAGCTGAGTCTTCCTATCAGGAAGACTCAGCTCAGATTGGAGCTAATTCAGGCAACAGCAAGGGACAGCTTTGGTTAGCCTTTAGTGATTTGGTTACACAGTATTTTTTCAGTGAGTGAGTGAGTGAGTGAGTGAGTGAGTGAGTGAGTGAGTGAGTGAGTGAGTGAGTGAGTGAGTGAGTGAGTGAGTGAGTGAGTGAGTGAGTGAGTGAGTGCGTGCGTGCGTGCGTGAGTGAGTGAGTGAGTGAGTGAGAGAGAGGCCTTACTGTTCCTTCTGAGAGTGCAGGTAGGGTCTGATGACCAGCCGCTGGATGGCGAGGTAGAACACGAGTGGTCCGACGGTGGCGTAAAACACTGCGCTGGGCAGGAGCTGGTCGGTCAGGTGGATGGGGAAGAAATACGTCTGACTGGCTCTGTTGAGTCTGTGGGAAGAGACACACATATTTCACACAATTGTGTCGAACACAAACGAAACACACTGGGAAAATATTGTCTTTCGACAGCTACTTGAATGCTTTTCTAGACTCAAGACAGTATTGATCCCATTCCGTAAATTCCGGGATCATAGCTTGAGCTTGTGTGACAATCCAACAAGTGCTTACCCTCATTGGACAGAACACAGCAACAAGTTACATCTATAGTTCCATCTTCGGTTGTGCTTACTTGATCTTGAGGGAGACACCGTGGGGGACCCCAATGCTGACAGTGGCCCCCAGGACGCTGTGTCGGCTGATCTTCCGCTCTGCCCCGTACTCCACCATAGTCCCGAAGAAGCCCGATCTGACCCACAGAAAAGCAGCTCAAACCTCAACGCTTGTTGTCCTCTCAGTTCATCTCCAACATGCTCAACGTGAACACAGACTTGGGAGGTTTTTTCGAGTCCAAGACAAGTTAATAAATTACTATTTACTATTTACATAAAAAACAGCATTTAATTAGATATACTATAGATATAGATATATGCTATATGTCACACAGAGTATTAAAGATGCATGCTTGGGTGCATAGAGAGGATGCCATGGGAACATACTTTATGGAGCCTTTGATTTTGGTCTGGTCTTCATCTTGGAACTTGTATTGATAGCTAGTCATCACAAAGCAGTGTGGAATGCCGAGCTGCAAAAAGAATACATCATATTTTTCTAAAAGACAGAAAGGCCATTGAACCATATCTAGCACATGTTCGATCCCCCTGGTTGAACTCAACTGGTGCGTGAAGCACTGGGTGGGCTTAACATAGTAATGGCTGATGTCCAACACTGACCTGCAAAGCGAATGTGAAATGGCTGGTTTTGGTGTCTCTGACAACGCTGGTGTTCATGGAGGACTGGGTGCCCCAGCGCCACTGCAGGTATCCCATGGTGTTCTTATCCAGGTGACGGGCCAGCACAGTGGTCACCCCGGGTCGCACGCCCCGGGACGAGAACTGGAGGCCACACTGGCCGGTCACAAAGCTAGCGAAGGGAAGACATAAGCTTTCAAAATACATGCTAGAGTACAACCTGTGGCTAACCGATCACTTCTTCTGCTTGTACACATACCAGCGTGGTGTCAGGTTTCTAAATAGTTTCATCCCAAAGAGAGGTCCATGGGTGTCTCCAGCGCCAAACTCCAGCTGTGTACATGTAAACAATCCTTAGACTTTGGAGAAGAACAGTTACAAGCATTTACAATACAGGTGTCATTTTATGTGCCTAGTTTTGTGAGGTGCATAGCCCCAGTGTCATTTATCATAATAAAGATTTTTTTGGAAAAACTTGGGAGATGGATCGATCAGATCACTCACACCAATCAGAAACGACCCCAATTCACTTAATGAAATACAATGAACAAGGGACAGAGCAGAGCAGAATGCACCCAAAATGTCGAATCTCGCAGAGTAGAGTGATAAAGTAACTCAAGTCATAAAGCAATTGTCAAGTCAGAGAGTTTTCATGGACGGCAGGAATATAAGCGTCAAAAGTGAGAGGACAGCTAAGCGCACACAAACTTTGTTAAAGACAGAGGCGCGAGCCAATAATGGTGATAAGTCAAGATGACACTCAAGAGCATGTTCTGACCTCTCCCCAGCCCTTGGCTGAAGTGACTCTTCTCAAGGCCAAGTTAATGTTTCCCCCTCCAGTTCCATTTTGTGTTGACAAGGAGCCGGACAAAATGGCGGTGTCTGTTGTAGTAAGAGGCGCCTACAGAAAAAGAAAAAAAAAAAAAGCCACGGGTTATAAATCGCCCGCTAACAAAGCGGTCACACAACTGCTGGGCTACGCATGTTTGCTGTCAACACCACAACACAATTGAATCCGTTTGGTACAAACCATTACCTCTATAGACTGTGATATGTGCATTTTGTTGATCTCCACTTGTGGAAAACTCCTGCTGACCACGTCTTCATAGTCCTCCTCATATCGGTCAAAGAGGTCTGTGGCATCGATGCCAACACTGATCAATCCCTAAAAAAAAAAATAAAAAAAAGACACCACCACAAATCAATAAGACGATTCACTTCGATGTTACTAATATACATTGAAAGGATGGATACACATCGCCCCCCATCTCCCACCTTTGGATTGGTCCTTTGTTGAAGCCTCCTCTCCTCGCGCTCTTTATGAAGACGCTCGTACTCCTCGCGGATCTCTCCCGGGGTTCTTTTCCTCTCCACCACCTGTAAATGAGTCAATGTGGACCTTCAGTACTCCGTCACAACCGTGACCGACAATGTCCTGGGAGTGTCAGACTGTCGATGATGGTGGAAAAGTTTGCCATAAACCTCACTGTTGCACACAGTGAGCGGGCAGAATTGACGTTGTGCAGAAGTACAAATCAACCTCATGCCTGCTGATTCTCCATCTATTCTACAATGCGTTTTCTCCTTCTGTAGTGCAAGGTGTCCTCTCTGGAGGGGAGATGCTTACCTCCCATCCTTCAACATCCAGTCCTCTCTTGCCATAGATATCGTATATTGCCCGCGCCTGAGGGTCGCTGAGTACTACAGAGTAATACAGATAACCATCAGCGTATTATATTATGTAAAAGACACATTTACAAACAACAGTTCCTGATGCATGTTGTAACAGGTTGTACCAGGTAACTTAAAAGCTTGCCTTACCTTCATAAGCTTGGTGTACGAGGTTAAAGAGCTGTTCGGCTTGTCGTTTCAGCTCAGGGTCCCGGTGCTTGTCTGGGTGGTAAAGCATACACAGCCTTCTGTATGCCGCCTTCAGCTCATCCTGTGTTGCCTGAAAACCGTGACATTTAGCAAATTAATACATTGGTGCATGTAAGAGTGAAGTTACAGGGAGTCCTTAAAAACTCAAGAACACAGTCCACACTTCCATGCTGGTCAATTCACCTGCTGCACACTGTGGCATAGGAGTAAAATGAACTGAGCAAGTGAAACCTCACTGTTCAGGACCATCGTTCAGGATTGTGTTAAATGTGTTGCTAACTGCATTTATTACTGAGCCCTTTGATTCCAACATAGCGAGGTAAACATAATTGACAGACATCATTGATTTAAGACATCCTTAACACTGTGGTACCTAGGGCAGGTAAAACACCATACGACGCACTCTGTACTCTTCTACACTGCTGAATATAAAAACTCCCAGTCTGGTCACCAGGTATTACAACATAACGTAACAGTTACGCGACAGTCAACTTCAGGCGGCAACATTTTAGCCTGGCGAGACAAGGACATGGGCATAGCGCTCACATAAAGTATGTGAGCATTAACCACAGTATATAATACAGAGTATTGGTTCCCAAGTGGAACTATATGACCAAGTAACATTCGACACGAATACGGCATGACGTTATGAGTGACGAAAAGAAAGTTAATGAACTCCGGAGCAGCACTTTCTAATCATTACGAGCAAGGTTCTAAATTACTTATTATTAACTACAAGTGAAAGCAGTGAGCTTGAGCTCGACAGCTGTGATGGACCAGAAGAGCCACCACTCACTGGTCAGCATGTGTTCATACCCACAGTGTCATAACGTGTGAAAGCCTGCCATAGCTGCAACTGGTCTAATTGCTTATGCAATATACACATACTTATAAAGCAAACGAAACTAAATATAACTGTCTACAATGTAATGTATGTGTTTGCCAAGATAGTATATGACACACAGTGAGACAGACAACAACTATAACCTGTCAAGAGAGAAAAAAAAAATCAATGTCGAGGGTCACTAGTTAGCACACGGCTAATGGTAGCTCAAACTTGACGCATGTGGAGCAGACGTTGGACGCTTAAACTTTCAATAAGGTTCATATATGCAAGAAAAAATATATTTTGTCACAGACAGTCGCATACTCTACCTCTCTCCTGACGTTTAGCAGCGAATAGTAGTCATCATTGTCAATCTCATCATCATCCAAGGCGGACGCCATGTTTACAACCTGTCATGCCTTCCTCGTGAAATCGAAGTTTCACTGCTTACTGTCGCCACCGTGTGGTTTGGATGACTACCAACATTATATTTTGACATTAAATATATGATTTGCTGCGATTATGCTTCAAATGTACATGAAGGTGTAAAATGTAAGAATGCATTTTCATTATATGTTCTCATCATGAGTAGGCCTGCAGCATTGTGACTGTAATGGATCTTGAATATTTAGAAAGTGTATTTCCTACGTATTTTGTTTCATTATAAAGTCCTGAAAATCACTTTTCCTTGAAATCGCTTGAGTGCTAAACTGATTTAGAGTTTTTCCTACGTCATTGATATGCCTACGATATGGATTATTATTTAGATTATAGATTATTATATAGAGTTGCATTAACTAATAATATTTATACAACACATAACATGAATATTTAACATAAACATTTCAACATTAGTAAATAAAAGTACACTTCACCTATTGCATTACAGCTAACGAATAATTAATGTCTGTTATTTTAAAGAGCCCCTTCCCTTGGTGCGCCTGCGTCATGTGGTCCTGCCTTCACAAGGGGAACTGTTCATTCAGCACCACCTAGTACACACGCTTCGCCGTTAACGGAGCCTCGACACTGCAATAAGCGTTAGCCGACGCGTAGTCTGCACGCACTGACATGTTATGGCTTATTGCCCCATATGATCCGCTCCCATATGGCACAAAATGTGCATTTGTAATGTAGAGAAACCAAAAAAAAATCAAAATTCCTACTTCAACAATCAGGTCTTTTTTAATCTCTGAACACAACAATGCAGAGTTATTATTAGGATAGGGACATATATATGCATAGGCATAGGGTATATATATCCTATGCCTATATTTTATGTTACAATATATACATAGCATATTGAGCATATATAAGTAGGCTATTTACCAAATTGCATTTTTACTAGTATATTGAGGAGTCTTCAAATGAGATGTGATTTTTTTTCACGCTGTCACAAGTGCAGCTTTTCATTGTCACTCATTTACTCCCAGCCAATGGTAAGTGTGCATTTGGTTCGACTCGCCGCTGCTTCTCGAGTCCCTCCTCGTGCTCAACTCGCCGTGCACGCGCGTGGTACCCGCGGTCGTGAGGAGGAGGACGATGTTGCGCGTGAAGGGGAAATGGCTGCCGAAAACAAGCCGGAAGGTAAGACAAATATAATAGGATTCAATTTAACACAATGACTGTTATGTGATGTAGAACAGTTCCAAGTCGTAGGAAATGAACAAACATGTAAAGATAAGTGAAGGTTTTTGTCCAATACTGCTCCGGTATTTTCTTCCGTAAAAAGGCAGCTAAACGTGGAGACATTACCTAGCCGGCTAATATTAGCTTGCATTCTAGCCAGCTACTATTCCCATCGTAGCCCACACACGGGGAGAAACAGTCAGGGTGATCAAAGTACCATGTCGTCACTGAATTGAACTGAGCCCTCTGCAAGATGACCAACAATTGAACGAGTTAACAACACGACTAAGTAAATGACAACATGTCATCTCCATCGACCCAACTTCTTTCATACCTATGGCTTTCAAAAGCGGGTTGTATTTTTAGTTTCCCCGTCAATACGTTCGATGTCGGCGCGGTTTAATTGTAGTTTGTTTGGTTGGCATTTAGTCACTGGCTACATTCGATAAAATCCAGTCCATTTTAAATGCAACAATGCATCACGAAATAGACATGTTGTTATATACTTGGAAGCGTTTTTGGACATATTTGTAGACAGTTGTCTCAGCGAAGTAGCCCGATGCATAAGAACGTTTCTGTTTTTCATACTTAAATGTATGCTCTCAAAAACAAGCGCCAAGCGCTTAAAATGCTGGGTTGGTTAACGCGCCTGGGATGGGATGCCTCCACACCAGAAGCGGCTGGGAGGAGAGGATGGAGTTGAATTTCCAAGAGCGCGCCTGGAGCCCACATTACATTAGACTACTTTACTGGTGGCAAACATTCAGATTTTACCTATTGGTTTTGGCGACTCTCTTAACAAAACATATAAAGCGAACCTAGGCAGTGTGGCAAATTCATTCTAATAATTGATATGGAAAAATATGGAGAAAATTAGGACGAAAGGACGATCATTAAGAGAATATAATTATCAACATTGTCATGTTTGGTGAACAAAACTTTCTGAGTAAAATATCGAGTTAAATACAGTAGGCCTAAAGGGGTTTTAAAATGTTTCAGTTTCACGCATCTCTATATCAATTATGGACACAGCGTCATTAAAGACCATGTTCTCTCAATCCTTTGGACAACACGGATCTATTGACATACTCCCGCATTGGACTCTGTTATGTTTATCTTGGTGTTTCTTAAGATGGCACTAAACTGTGAGGGGAGTGACCCTTAATTTGTGAGATGTTAGATGTTTCTGAACGCAATTGTTACGCGTGTTATCTGAAGTAGGCTACATCAAAAAACCTTTTATTTATGTTGGAATGTTTGTCAATGTATTCAAACGTATTCCTTTTATTTCAGCCTTGTATGCGCAAACATATTCGAGCTGAGACCATACAAATAGCCCAATGACCATTCATGAAACCAAAAGAGTTCTGTAGAAAGAAAAAGTCCACAGATGTATATGTATTAGATTAAACATGTTCTTATACTATCAAACAAACGAATCTTCATCCTTAAAAACGGAACATATAGATAGGTCAGTATTATCAAAAAATGTAAGGGAAACAAAATCTATTTCTGAAAAATAATGATCGCTGGATATGTAGTTTTCAGGGCGTCAGTGTGCAAGCCTTTGAACAAATCTCCACTAGGGGGTGGTCTTGAGCTTTAAAAGTTGGGTACTTAACACTTATTTGTTTGCAGGATCTGTCTGTATGACAAAACATGAAGACATCTGGTTTTATTAAAGTAATGACTTTGCTGTGGCATATGAGCCCAATGAATTCATCCATATTGCTGGACTTAACAAATAGGCAAACACTTAATCATTCCCGTACTTCTCTGTTGAAGCTTTCATTGAAACCACTGACTTGAAACTCCCACCGGTGAACAGGTTAAGTTATTTTTGGTGTTCCTCTGAGGTCGGTCAGTAAGGAGGAAGTGGGAGGAGGCTGGGAGAAGCTTGTACATTCACATCCTTGCAATGATGTCACGCACAAACCAGGCCTGTGAATATGGAGCACGTTAGGATGGATCCTTAGTTATGAATCCAATCTGCATTAGTATTGGTTACAGATGAATATAGAATAGTACATTTGTAAGTAAAACTTAATTCCACTGATAATAGTTAAGACGATTTCCCTGTGGGGCGGTACGCCACATATAGATCAGCCTCCACTTAACCTTTTTGTCCTTGAGCTATGGGAGCCGCGCGGCTGTACGGTGTACAGCAATCACTCTCAGTTGTTTGGCAGGTCTTATGATGGCCCATAACAAACCTGGGTCACTTCTTGTGTTAAACCCAGGGGGCATGACCCAGTCTCGCTTAGCGGTATAATGTTTACATCCCGGGGTACTTTTCTCCCGCCTAAATGATTGTCAGGCCTCCAGAGGACTTATTTTTTTCTCCACACTCATAAAAGCTGCTAGTATAAGAACAAGTCCTGCAGGGCATGGGGATGGCAGGTCTGCTCTGTCTCACACAGGGGCTGCTTTGGGTAAAGCCACTGTACAGGCAAGGATTCTTATGAACCATCGGGAGCCTCAACTTTTTTAGGACGAGACCTAAATGTGGGAATATTTAGCTCAGTGTGGGGACTCGGATCATTTGTAAACAAGGCCTGCTAGTGCTTGTGTTATTTCGGGAGCCATTATAAACAGGATTTTGGTTTCAAATATACTCTCCTTAACTCGATTATTGGTTCTGTGAGCCTTTACAAAAACAGCTTTACTTCGAAAAAGGCAAATATAGAAAGCAAAACAAAGTGCGGCTCTCATACATGTGACTGTAGAAGTTTGCCTGCACGTAATGTTGTAACCGGGCCACAAACAATCAGAGTTCTGCTGACAACCTAAACCAAAAAAAATACTTGTTTTTTCCTGCTCTATCAATTCAGCTAATGCCATTACCTCACAAAGCCCTTTTCTTTTATTTACAAGTTAGTGGAGCATAAGAAGTTTTTTAAGATTGTATCATTTCATTCAAAGTTTAAGGTGAGCAGCAGCAAAACATCAAGTAAGCATACAGTCAGCCATTAACTCACAAAAGTGCTTGTGCAGCAATGTTATAATAATAATAAAAAAACAATAAAAACCCTCTCCACTCTTTAGTCAAGAAGTAAAAATGTAACCTCGCCGGGCTCTCACTCAGATGTCTCACTCCTCCAGTTTTATGTGAATCCGGCTGCACATTCTTCTGTTGTCTGCCGCTAATTCAATTAGTGAGGTATGGATAGATGGGCCGCAGGTCCTGCCTGTGGTCGCTGAGACGTATCCTTCCTAATGCCTTGTCTCTAACAGACCCTTACGGGCTGCCTTGCATGGCCTACTCCCATTGATCCCATCGATTCATCCAGTTTACTAGTGATGTGATGTGGAATGTTATTGACCCTAATCAAATGGAGCCACAGCAGTATTGGAGCGTGATTGCAGGCCCTTTTGCCTGTCGATAGGGACCCTTTTCAAACTGGTGTGATAAATGCATGCCTCGAAACAAGTGATGACTTAATCACTTGATGACTTGATGACTTAAAGTGATGTATATAATAATAATTATTATTATTACTATTATTAATGTTGTTATTGTTGTTTAACATTGCTAGATTATTTCTGTGTGTTGTGTGTTGAATGCAACTGTAATCTAAATGTGCTGTCACCCCTGTGTGCTGATGTGTTGTGTGTATATGCATGGCGGAGGGCAGCACAGCTCTCACAGGGACAGGAGAATGCTTCTTTTGCTCCATGTTCTCTACTTCTCTCTTTGCTCCCCTGAAGGATTGAAGAAAGTTCGAAATCCGGATCGAATGTACAGAACAGCAGTGTGTTATGCTGGCCATGGTCCACCTAAG
This sequence comes from Phycis blennoides, assembly GCA_900302315.1. Classification (NCBI taxonomy): domain Eukaryota; kingdom Metazoa; phylum Chordata; class Actinopteri; order Gadiformes; family Phycidae; genus Phycis; species Phycis blennoides. The sequence continues at coordinate 38,274 of OMKI01035979.1, forward strand.
AGTATCAGTGATGACACAGAGATGAACAGTAAGAGCTATTCATACCTGCACTGCTTCTCCAAGAGGCCACTAGCCGGCCACTGTGTTATGACTTCATCTGTTTATCCATTAACCTTTTGATTCATCCTGCTATCACAAGACCTCATATCTACCGCACGCACATCCCCTCCCATGCTCTGCTCTTCCTCCTCCTCCTCCTCCTCCTCCTCTTCCTCCTCCTCCTCTCCACCACCTCCCTCCAGGTGCTCCTCCTGCAGGAGTGCCCACGGCTCTGTTGATTGAAGTGTCTGCTTTGCGGGATCATGTCATCAATAGCTGAAGTGTTGTTGTTAACTAAGGGTTATTGTTTCAGGTTGAGGCCAGGGATCAGGACCTTAGCGAACCCCTCAGAGAGAATGGCAGCATGTTGAGCCCGTAATTACGGCCCGGAGCGTAAGCCTCTTCCACGCACTTCCCCCAGACCCACGTGTGTGGGGAAGTTAAACCCACGGTAGCAACACGACCGCTTAAGTTTCAGGGAAGCCGACCTTGTCACATATCCACCGGTTACACTGTGGCCAAATTCTAAGATTTGCCCCTCTGTGTCTGCATGGCTGTGCTCCGTGAGACTTATAGGCAGGGTGCAGAGTACAAAGACACCCCGTTGTCCTAGCTGGGACTTCTCTTGACTTCTGAAACTCAACTTCAATAGCGACGGAATTATACACGCTGATAAAACAGGAATATTTACCAGCCCCAAAAAAAACAACCAAGCCGAAGCCAAAAAATATGGGCTGGAGTCTTTTAGTTGACACAAGGTTGATTTCTCTTCCACTTCCTCCCGTTCCCCCTGCAGAGCGGTTCTGAGCAGAAAGCGCCGACGACTGTATGCTTAATGAGCACACCGCTCTCCGTCTCAAGAACCAAGTTGATCTAAATGTCATGGTAATTGAGTATAATAGTCATGCATTGTGTGTTGCTTCTAAATAGAAACGTGTGAAGTCAGCCTCGTTACACCTCTCGCTGGATATCAGTCACCAGGCGCCCTCCTCCATACCAAAGCCACGGTGTGTCCCAGAGATAATGTAGTGAGAGGAGCCCGGATTTAGCAGCGGGGGGCCCGGTGCATGTGCAGATCAAGCAGCCTGGGATAGAGTCGATAGCGGGGACACTGTTGATAGACTTTTCCATTACCGCTTCATGTGTGACAGCAGTGACTGACAATAGTTTTTGCCCAGTCCTGCTTTCCCCCCCCCCCCCTCTATGTTATTGCATGGTATTACAAAATGCTATCCTGGCGTCAGGCACCCCATTTAATGTGTTGTGCCTCAAGGGTTTTTTGGTTCACCAGTGTACTCCGGTACTGCGTGCAGCAGCTGAAACAGCCAGGTAAACCATTGATCTGAGTAATCATCTGAGTAATTGTTGGAGTAGTTATGATAAGGATAAAAGGCTCCGGCAAAGCCCCGAAGCTGTGTTCTTTCTGTGTGTGTGTGTGTGTGTGTGTGTGTGTGTGTGTGTGTGTGTGTGTGTGTGTGTGTGTGTGTGTGTGTGTGTGTGTGTGTGTGTGTGTGTGTGTGTGTGTGTAAGCCAAAGCAAGGGAGAAAGAGAGGGAGTGAGACAAAGAGAGAGAGAGGGGGAGAAAAAGAGAGAGAGAGAGAGAGAGAGAGGGGGGAGGGAGACCTCACCTCTGCTCTCCTTGAGATGGGATTTTCATGGATGGGTGAGCTCGGCGAGGGCTGAGAACACATAAAGAGTCATTTTCAGTTTGTTGTAGGCAGTTAACCGTGTATGCATGTTTGTTGAACTTCCAGTAATAGGCCTGCGCTTTTATTTTTATTTTTCTTTCAGCTGCTTGACTTGTTGACAGTTTCCCGGCGTCACACTTATTTCTCCAGCCCCAAGTGGAACCATACGCTGGCCATAACGTCCCGTGGCCACTGGGCAAATGTAAACATTAATAACATGAAATATTAATAGCAAGAGTAGCGAGTAGTTTACCTGACGGTTATTGTAAACCGTGGAGAATGCATGTATGATAGAACATTAGTACTGGCATTACCAGTGCAGGAAATAAACTACACTACATACAACGCTCATCGATTGCCTTAACATCCACTGTCTTCTGTGTAGAAAGTCAAACACTCTGGAAGCCTCTGCTGGAAGCAAAGGCACGGCCTCTGTAGTTTCTCCATAACATAGCAAAACCGTGGTGAACACTTCTTGGTTTGCGGGCGGCTGGAAATTTAACTGTACGTAAGAGTGTTGTGGAGCAGGCTACAGGCCAAATGATAAAGATAATTGGTTTCCCTGTTGTCTAGTAAAACATACTGTTTTAAGTCTATACACATTTCTCTCCCTATCTCCATCAAGAGCCATAAGACTACACGGCAAGTAGCTTCTGGAGCTCTGACCAATTTCCTAAACTGCCAGCAGAATATGACAATGTTTAATTTGCTTTCTAGGCAGTGCTTTGGTCTAATCAAATCTTCTAGGTTTAACAAAATGTGTTTCACTGCTTTGGTTTGAATGACCACTTATGACTCATGTACCAATCGAAAAATGCAATCGAGATCTTTTAAACACAGACAAAATGTAAGCGTTGAGGTTCAATGCTATTCGGGATATGGAATCGCTGCTGTTGTATACAGTATACAGTAGGAACAGGTTAAGTTCAAGCTACATTAACTGCTTGCTCCCACACATTCAGAACTAGATTGAATGTTTTGATAGCACGTCATTAGTCAATCTTGGCTGATAGAATGGCTCTTTCCCTCACATTGGACATGGTTTGATTTATGTTTTTATTAGGAACATCATAATAACCGTTCTTCCTTGTCCTTGGTGGCATGCAATACCTCTTGTCTGAGAGGGTTGATTCTGAAAGCTAGTCATCACCCTGTTGACTCTATGATTGAGTCATCTTGATATTTAGATAGAAATATTTCACTAAGCTGATTCTATCACATGCTGTTCATTTGTCTTATCTGGCTCAGACCTATATATCTGTTTATGGGGTAGCATGTTTATTTACATGATTCAATGGATTCTGTATGCAATACAATACAGGAATACAGATTTGGCTGTGGTGTGCTACCTGCTGGCTACGTGTGTGTGTGTGTGTGTGTGTGTGTGTGTGTGTCTGTGCGTGTGTGTGTGTGTGTTTGTGTGCCGCTCTGTGCACAAAATATTGATGGCTTGCAGGGTTGTATTTATGTGTATGATAAACAAGGAGCAGTATTTTTCTTGTATTTTTATG
>OMKI01035989.1:0-13002 GCA_900302315.1 Phycis blennoides
CAAGTACCTGGGGGTGGACCTCAACAAGAAGTTGGACTGGACCAGGAACACAGAGGCCGTCTACAAGAAGGGCCAAAGCCGACTCTTTTTCTTGAAGAGGCTAAGGTCCTTCAACATCTACAGGACAATGCTGAGGATGTTCTATGAGTCTGTTGTTGCCAGTGCTATCTTCTTCGCTGTCACATGCTGGGGCAGTGGGATGAGGGTCGCGGACACCAATAGACTAAATAGACTCATCAAGAGGGCTGGTGATGTAGTGGGGGAGGAGCTGGACACTCTGACGACCGTGGCAGATAGGAGGATGCTGTCCAGGCTACGGTCTATCATGTACAATGCCTCTCACCCTCTCTTTTCCACCCTGGCTCAGCGGAGGAGTACCTTCAGCAGAAGACTCCTCTCCCCGAGATGCACCACAGAGCGACATAGGAAATCATTCCTGCCTGTGGTCATCAAACTATATAATTTGTCATTATCATCTTAGTTTCCACTGCATAAAGGGTCATTCACATGGATAACTGGTCATTTCACTGCTTAACTGGTCACCCCACCTCATAACTGGTCATTCCACTACCTTATCCGACTTGCGACATCTTTGTGTATGCTATTTACCTCTATAGTGTATGCCTAGATGTATGTACATTGATGTATATTTTTTTGATTTTTTATATATTTTTTGTATATTGTTCATAGGTTTATACTATATATTTATATATTCTAACACTCTACTATACGTAGAGTGTCTGTCTCCTCTTTTTTTTCCCTGGAGTATTGTAACAAATGCAATTTCCCTCAGGGATCATTAAAGTATTTCTGTCTGTCTGTCTGTCTGTCTGAGTGCAATGGGTGCCATAATGGACAGACATAATGGTAGCATAACAAACAGAATTTAAGTAAAAATAAATAGTAACAGAAAATGAGTGACGTCCATCCAGTGTTGTAGGGGTGGTGTAGTGAGTAAAGCGACCAGGCATCATGAGTCATGATGGTACCATGAGGGTCGGGTTTTGACTGAAATATGATAATATCTGGAGTAAACATCTACAGTACTTCCACTATGGCTTAAAATATTAACGACTAAGCTAACAAACAAAGTACTGGTGATAGTCACATGCAAGTCTATCTTCCTGCCGGTCTGTCTGTCAGAATGACAAATAATTTTTGAGTGTGATCGACTTGAAGTCCTCGGACACGCACACACACACACACAGACACACACACACACACACACACACACACACACACACACACACACAGTGTAGTGTAGTTGTGTGGTTGCATTAAAGGTAGTGGGAGGAAGGGTAGGAGCCACGTGAGGAAGGGTAGGAGCCACGTGAGGAAGGGTAGGAGCCACGTGAGCCTCATCACCTCACAAGTTCCCATTTCAGTTTCTCAATGAATATCAGTCTGGTCTCACTCCTGCTGAACCCAACTTTCTAAACTCAAAGAATGGATGGACCAGTCTGCTCTAGCGGAGGGAGTTGTAGGGAGCACATTCATTGTAATACAAATCATGTTATGCTCTTCCCCTCCTCTATAAATGCCACTTGAATTGATGGCAATGATTTGAGTGTGATGGATAAGGGGTCTATGTCTAAGGCAAATAACAGTGCGCTGATTTGGCAGCCCTGCCAGGTCGCCCTTGACAGCTGGAAGTGCCCTGATTGCTTACCATTTGTGATTACAGAGGCTTTAGGTGAGGTGTAAGATGAATCAATGAAATAAAAATAGGACCATACCCACATTTTTTTAAACCTGTAAATACATGTAGTTAAAGTAATTTAGTTGCCGGAGTTTCTTTTAACGTTAGGCTGTGCCAGTTGGTGGAAATCAATTATTGTCCATTTTCATGTACTAAAACTCTGCTTTTCAAGTTTTGGAAATTTGGTTTAAACGGGCACAAGGACAGACTGTGAAAGAAATAAGATAATCAGGGTGAAGGTTGACGGTTGCATACTTCATTGAGAAAATCCTTTTGTTACCAATTCCAGTTGCCAGTGATCTAATTTTTGTTGTGCAGCAGTGAGTCTCGCCAATGAGCACTTTGCCTTTAATATTTCTGCTCTTAATGCCGCCAGGAGGAATTACTGAGTGACAACTTTCCAAGGGGATCAAAATATGTCATGGTGGCTCTGTTAGCCAGCCAGGGGTCATTTATTCTCAAAGTGGAAAAAGAAGAAAAATGGTGGTGACAAAAATGGTGGACGCCAAGTGATCGTGAACAGTTTTTGTGAATAGCCTGACGGGGCGTAATTTTAAACATTGTGCTGCCATAAAGAATTGTACCCTTTGCTAAAGGAGATAAGAAAGGAATTGAAGTGCCTTTGCTTATCATTTAGGGAAATCAAACAGCTCTTATGGCTGCCACAGACTATTTGGCTGCAGCTCTGGTCAAGACTCAGGGTGTGAGATGGCCACCACAAATGCGCTAATAGCTTGACCAATCAGAGCAGACTAGGCTTTCCGGGGGGGAAAGCCTAGTCCCCCCTAACCCTAACACTGAGCAAGACACTGAACCCCCAACTTGCTCCCCGGACGCTGAACATAGCGGCCCACTGCTCCTATGTACCATCCTGTACATCCTACCATAGGATGGTACATAGGATGGAACATAGGAGCAGTGGGCCGCTATGTTCAGCGTCCGGGTACAAATTTCGGTCCCATATCTAAAAAATAGGGAATGACCAATTAAGACCGAAAGGTCCTCTCTCTCTCTCTCTCCCCAAAATGGGCATAATATGACCCCCTTTAAAAACAAATTAAAAAACAATTCGACCTTGGAGTATGCTGACATGGTCCCTCTGGATTTGGGAATTCACTCCATTCAGGAAGGATGAGCAAAAGAGCTACAAAACAGGGACCAAATCAAGACAACACAGGCAGACAGGAAGTCAGGAGCAGGAAAAAGGAAATAGTAACAGGGGGCTGTGGGGTAGGTGATTGGTTAAGGGAAAAACACAGGCAGTAACAGGGTCAGGTCCAGAGAGAGCCAGATGACAGATTTTCCACCAGATGGTTTAGGGTGATAGTAGTATTGTGTTCATCCCAAACTGCCGGTCACCAGGTGTGGCAGAGGACAGTGTGTGTTTCATCAACCTTGCCATTGTCATATTACTTCCTCAAACTCAAAAGAAAGGAAAGCCCACAAGGTTGTGTGATTTTGCATGAAGGTGCAGAAAGCATATTCTATTTTCATTTAAAAGCTAAATTCAAGGTAAAGCAATTCTAATGGCTGGGCACTGTGGTGTGCTATAGAGTGCGGATCGGGCCAGAATTGTATGTCCGAGCCCGGCCCGCGTCCGACAGAACAGTAATCGAACCCGACCCGAGCCCGACAGGCATCAAGCAATTTTTTTTTTGCGCAACATGTGCAGGTTAATCCCTGGGTACATTTAAATTTTCAAATGGCACAGATGTGCCCGAGCCCGACCCGAACCCGAGCATCATTTCTAAATATTTATCCGAACCCGACCCGGGCCGTAGGGTCCCGTCGGGCTCGGGTTTGAGGCCAAAGCAATTATGAGTAGCCATAAAGTGTAATTCCATTATTGGTCACTGTGCTTTGAGGCCCAACCTTGTCAGTAATATTCTGTTATCCATGGTGTTAACAGCAGTTGAATACTGGCACATGCACACACAGAGGCAACAGCAGCTACTTGGCCGCGGTTTAATGCATGTGGCACTCAGAGAAAGGCCGTCCGTTCAGCCTCCCACCCTCATGGCCAGACTGCTGCTGAAGCCTCATCCTCTGGAAGTCACGAGCCGACACACTCTGGCCTGGCCCAGATAGTGAGGAGGAGCCCTGGCCTCCACCTGCTCCCAGCCACCCATGGAAAAGTCAAAAGCGGTGGGGGCATGTTGGCTTTCCTCAGAAAGGAAGAAAGAAGGCATGCTGTGCTCTGCAATCTAAATGAAAACCATTTTGCTGAGCTTGTAAAACATAATAATATTGATATTTGGAGTCCTGTGTTGAAGCAACACATTGCTTCAATCCACAAACAGAAACCATGTTGGCCTGTCAGAGCTGTCCCTGACTACTGCTCTCACCGCTGCCTCGCCCACTGTACTGCTTAAGCCCCTTCATCCAACCTCACAAGTGGTGGAAACAATAGCAAAAGATGTTGGGAGCCCAGATTTTGTTGTACATGCAATATAATGTATGTTCTTTACTGTGATGCATTTGAATTCTCAACACCAGGGTACAACACCTGGTGAGTAAAGGGAGAACAACCCTTTCTCCCTTTACCTACTGCTACCTACTTCCATACAAGCTAAGTAAAATGACCACATAGATGGAAAAGCCTAGAAGGAATAGAACACATGTTGGCTATAAATGCAGAATGTATGTATTTACTAAACACTTGACAATTAATACAAGTTTGTCAAGTGGGAAGAGGGTTACCAGAGTTATTTAGTGTTCATTAGGCAGACTGTAATGAATATGCCAAACATTGAAAGAAAAGGCAACTTCTTGATGAATTAATGTGCAAACAAAAATGTAGAATGTAAATTGTTGACAGAAACTAACTTGTAATAGAACAGCCATTTATTGGCTTTATTCAATTAAATAGCCATTATTTTGCAGAGGGGAGTGACACTGGTTTGGGGTTGACACTGCTGCCACTGTTGACTGTCTGTTCCTATAGTGCTGACCTCCACGTTCATCCCGTTGCACGAGTGGCACTGGATGCCCTCCCTCTGCCGGCTCCAGGATGTGCCCTTCAGTAATGTAGATGTAATGGAGCAGTGCACACACTGCAATGACTTTAGATGCAAAGGAGTGATCCACTTCCAGGGCTTTGAAGAAGACACCTTGCCACCGTGTCGTCATCATGCCAAAGGCCCTCTCTGTGATGGGATCAGCCTCTGACATGGTGAGTGTTGAACCGTGCCTCCAGTCTTCTCCTCAATGGTATGGGGTAATGAGGTTGACTGGTGCAGTCAAACATGGGTACCCCACGATGAAGTAACCAGCTGGTGGGTATGGTCCCTGAAAAACACTGGACTATGTCTTAGCACCCTGATCACGTGGAGTGAACCAGGCTAACCAACAAATATGTCAAAAAAAACTGTAACAGATTACCTGAAGCTGGACAGTTTCTCGTTTAGGTAATTTTGTATATGGGGAGCCTTGATGTGGACATGGGATCCATCAATGGCTCCCACACAGTGGCTGAAAGCTGGGCTGTTTGAGGTCTTGGAAGCCATGGCTAATTTCAGCACACTGGGCCAGTGTGGGGAAGCAGACCACTGTGTCTAGGAGAGGTAGGATTGCGTCACACATCCGCTGTACAATGACACATCACAGATCCCGCAAACAACGGCGTAGGACAATCCATGGGCAAGCCAGTACACCACCAGGAGGACCTCCATATATTTCAATCAGCCATGAGTCTTCTCCATCTTGAGAAGAGCCATCGCTGTCTCAGTAGATGGCCTAAACAGGCAGTGGTCAAAGGTCATGTCTTTCGATGGCTCTAAATAGATCTGTAAAAGAGGGACATTTGTGTTAGGGATGGCATATATTTTGCGCCTCTCTTGTAAAAGACAAAATAAAATGGAAATAGAATATAGTGTAAATACTTAACTAGTGTGCAGTTTTCCCTGTGTTGTTTTCATTTTTAAACCCTAAAGATGCATAATCCTTGTGTAACGTAAAACATAACATAGGAACACATTGGATATGCACGGTCAATTTCAGTTATACTTTCATTGTATGTTAAATTTCAGAATGCACTGAGCGATGTTCGAAACACATATCAGCATCCTCTTAGCATTTGTGAAAACAATACAATGAGCTCCTCAGTCGTCCCCTCCTGCTGTGAATGTCTCTTCGGTTTCACTGTAGGGACAAAGCAGCTGCAAGCTCCATATCTTCCGCTTTGCTCCATAACTCTGGTACTCTCCAGCAGCTGCCCTTTTATAGGCCACTAATTGAAGATAGGGTCATTGGGATAAATACTACTCAACTCAACTCTACACTGGGTAGATTATTGGTTATTGCCCATTCATTGAGTGCAGTAGTGTTCGGACCTTGATTATCTGATGGTAATATTTGGGGAATCAACTATTTTGTTACATGGCAAACCCACAGACTATATCAGCCTGACTTCTGTGGTATAACTTAAGCTATTATATTCAAGAAAAGGATATGAAATGTTTTCAGCCAATTGTTGTTAATCTAACGTGTTGGAAATTTAAGAATGATTATAGGCCTACCAATCTACCAAAATTACGCCTATCTTGCATGAATGTAACAATTATTTTCATACAATCATTCATACAAATGGGATTTATGTCGACGAATATTAGTGGCCAGGAGGTTGAACGTGAGCTAAATTCACAATGTGAAAAACATTTTGTTAACTTTTGTGACTGGTAGCCTATATTCCTTTTTTTATTTAAATTTCAACCTTAGTAATAAAGTGATATTTCCCCCCAGGTTATGGGGGAAAATCATGTTTAATACAAATATTTTACAAAGTAAAAGTGACCCTGTTTTTATTGGCATTGAGGTGCATCACCCTTTATGGACTTTGGGAAAACACCATAGAACACAGCTTGACCACAGATGCACATACACACCTGTGAAACTCTGGAACGACTACACTGTTGGGTATATAGAGAATGGCCTTCATGTAAGAGAGCTAAGCAAAAGGCACAACATGAAAGGAGAACAGTTGCTCAGAGCATGGTACATAATGGTACATAACTATATTGCAGCCATGACATTACAGCTTGTATAATCAGACATCCAACTTCACACTTGAATGATGTTTAACATCTTAGATGATTAGCAAAACCATTTGAACACTGTCAGGGTAGGTAGCAAGGTAGCAGAGGCCTACAGCTGAATAACCAACACATTTGAACACAATAACGTGCGCTAGCGAGTTAGCGGAGGCCTACAGCTGATTAACCATAGCATTTGAACACTAAAATGTTACCACTTTTGCACTGGCTGTACTTGAACACTCAGTAGTAGCTACCTTGTTTGTTTGGGAGATATATACTGTATATATATATATATAGCATATATATATATATATATATAGCACTGTAAAAAAATATTTTAGAGGGTGGTAAATACAATCCCTGCAAATTGGTTAAAATTGACTTATGTATTAATCAGGCAGTGAAATATATAATAATGGGTAAATTCTAACTACACTACCTATTTTTTAACATTAACAACTTCTACCTTAAAAACTATCATAAAATATACCCAAAATATACCCTTCTCACCACTCGTCTCTGTTGCATTATGGGAAATTGGAATGCACCATTTGTGAAATTTGTTTAAAATAACAATGTACTACATTTGACCAAGAACTGAAATGTATTGGAATGGCATATTGTTAATACATTAAAAATGCTAATTATTTTTGGTTCTTTGTTTTTAACATGGAGGGCCAATGTGAGGACACATGGACCACACCATGAAGGTGAGTGTTACCCATGAATGAGGAGGATTATATGTCCATTGTGATCAAGGGCAACAAAGTCCTAAGCAATATGGAAATTGCATATGCCGACTTTTGATCATTTGGTTGACTAAACAAGACTTCATCAATACTGTCTGCGGTGTCTGAAAATAACTTCAAGTAAATCTAACCTTCCCTCAATAGGTAATAGTTAATTAGTCATATTAGATAATTATTACTAATAATTATTAAGTAGATTAATAAGGCCAAACAGTCTTAAGTTAATATTACTCAATTATATTAATTAAGTAATTTGTATTGAAAAATCTTAGGTAAACTTTACCTAATGTATTTTAGTATTTCATAGCTGTTGAATGTAGGTAGTCTTTACTCAAAATATTGGGTTTAAATGTACCCAACCAAAGTGTATGCAAATTGTTACCTTAGATATATTGGGTAAATTCTATAGGTTGTTTTTTATAGTGTATAGTTCTTTGCCATCAACATTGAGCACAAGCCATACATATTCAGCTAACTCACTTGAATATGCATGCATTAGGCCTATCAGTTACTTTTTTTTTTACATTTGATTTATACCTATTTCACTGAGCAAATTGACCTTCAGTTTAACAGCTTGGCATGGCTATGTCAACAACATCTGGAGGATTAAGATGGAGAGTGATCTTTATGAGTGATGAAAGTATTCATGAACAGCAATCAACTCCTACTTCATTGCAATATCAAGAAAGAAGAATGTATAATGTCTCCTGAACAGGGTTGTGCTTACATGTTTGAGGTTGTGATGCTAGGAAAATACGAGAATAGAAAAACTACAAATCAATTTGTTGATAGTCTGCGTATGTCATGTAATTATAGGCCCTGTTAGATGACAGAAATATGTAGATTTTAGAGCTGTTGAATCCGGATAGTAAATCTGAAAATGGGTAGAGATCTAGTGATTGTGGAGTAATAGTTTACGTAGCTTTGGATAATGAAAGAAGTCACATTGAATTATATATTTGCAAGTGTTAGGAATCATAGGTATTGTCTGGTAGGAAAGGGGGGGGGGTCACCTGCACCCGAAAGGTATATTTTTCGAACCTAGCTTTTTGTAATCCTTGTGTCTAGTAAAGGAATTGTGATGTTCCCTACGTAAATTATTGTCCCATGTATGATTTTTTGGACCATCTTTTGTGTCTGTACTGGATTTTCGGCTGTGAAAACTGAAAACTTTAAATCTACATAGATCCTGAGCAATACATTCTACAGAGTCATCAATACGTCCTCAACACCTTTGACCTCGGTGGTTGCATGAAGGCCCTGCCTCTCATTTAGAAATCCCCTGATGAGTATGAAAAGCATGTGGTCACCCCAGGACCCTTCCATACCGGGATGACTTACATTGGGCATGGTGACAGCGCACAAATACAAGGGCTCAGGCTACGCTGAAATCCTCATCGAGGCAGAACTTGTCCCTAGTGGCTGTCTCGAAGGTGTCCTGAAGGGTAAGGCATGTGCAAAAGCACTGTTCTGTCTCAAAACTATTTCTTTAACTTAGACTTGGGCATGATTAGCAAAAATCACCAACTAGCCAATTAGCTATTATAGTATAACAGTGTTGACTTTGTTTTTCCCTAATGTCTTCAAGGCAGCTTCAAACTTGGTAGAGGAGTATATTCTTCAGACTCATCATCAATGCATGCATGCATCAGTTCTAGTTTCCCAGATTATCATCAACGTTTGCTGTTAGTAGAGAAGGTGGGAAGACGGCCCAGCACCGATACAGTGTGGCACCGGATTTCACCATATAGCTTCTTTCGTATTTTGGGCTTGCAAAGTCTGGACTTTCTGATGGCCTTCAGTGTTAGTGAATTTCCACCACCATTATTGCTGCAAGTTTCAAATTGATTCAAATCTAAATCAAAACCTGGCACAAAATTTTAAAGTGGAGAATATGTTTATCAGACACCTAAAGCATTACAAATATATAACGACATAAAATACATTTGTCATTACATAATGTACTGTTAAGACATTATGTAGATTTTCTTTTTTGCATTTTTTGAAATCCAGGGTGGCAACCAATATAACCAGAATAGACATACATGGGACAATATTTCAGGTGGGGGATCATCAACATTTGTTTATCAGACATCTTAAAGACTGTAAAAATACAACAGTTAGAAAATCAATAGAGTCCATAGGGGAGGAGTTCCAGTGATCCAATGTCACCGATTTCTTAACTTCTTTTGTGTTTATTTGAGTTTTTATGCACCATACATCATCTAATCATGGCAATCCTCATATCTATCAATTCCCCATGCAAAGACTAAGAGAAATGTCATGGATTGTGTCTGTAGAATGTATTGTTCAGGATCTATGTAGATTTAAAGTTTTCATTTTTCACAGCCGAAAATCCATCACAGACACAAAAGATGGTCCAAAAACTCATACATGGGACAATAATTTGCATGGGGAACATCACAATTCCTTTACTAGACACCTTAAGGATTACAAAAAGCTAGGTTAGAAAAATATACCGCCCGATATACCGAAATACCACCCGAAATATAATATATATTTCGAGTGCAGGTGAACCCCCCCCATCCTACCCTACTAGTAGGGATAGCACAGAGATGTGTCAGAGAAATTTGCATATAACACCCCCTTGTTTTACAGTGGTTGACGACTGGTGAAACACGAGCTAAGAATGTAACTTGACAATGCTTCTGGACAATCGCTAGTCATCGAGATAGGATTGCCTAAGCTATACCCCAGGAGGTGGTTTTGACAACGGTTGTCTACATCTCTCGTACAACTGTACGACAACCATACAACAATGCAAAAAAAGACAACATCTCTGTTTGCATTACAATCTCACAAATAACAATTTGAAAAGAGATTCAAAACACTCATGTCAGGTTTACACCAGTTACGTTATTTTGAACTCCCAAAAAATATTTAGCTTTGGATAGTATGAGGGCTATTTAGTGACTTTTCTTTCTATGGCAGTTTCAAACACAACGTCTCCCCTTATTGAATAATATTAACCAATACAACATTCCTATGCTCCGAATACTTCTGAAATGGAGGCTGTCATTACGATGTGACATCACAATGTGTAAGCCCTATATAATTCCCTTGTTACCTCCATAGTTGACAGTGTAAGTTACTTCTTCATTCTTTGTCAATAAATGATTTTGACCAGTAAGCCTGCCTCTGTCGTCATCATGCTACAGTGTTAGGCATATGTATTAGGCTAAATGTCGCCAGATATTTCATAGATAGTTTGATGCTTGCAACTATTTCCTGTCTCACTGCCCTGTCACTAAAAAAGATGGAAATGCCTTCGTTTTTATGCATGTATAAAAACAAAGATCTCATTATCCAATATATAATAATATTGTTTGACTGGTTGACTGTTGATTTATATATGTTTTCTCTATGTACAATCAGACTTTTCACTGTTAGCATGATGGCTGTTAGTATGGTTTAATGTAAAAGAAAGAGAGAGAGAGGGAGAGATAGAGACTGCCACGTTCTGTCTGTTCACGTTTTTGATTGGCTTGCTCTGTGTTTCCCCTGTGTCCCCTCCTTTCTTGATTGCCCCATGGTGTTCACCTGTGCCTTGTTCCCTCACCTGTCTTTGATTAGTAATTAGTTCTTGGTGTATTTAAGTTCTGTTTGTTTGTTGAGTCCTTGTCCGAGTCTAGTCGTATGTGGTCGTATCTTGTCGTATCTTGTCGTATCTTGTCTTTGTAAGTCAAATAAATAGTTAAGCGTCTGTTGGCTGCCTCTACTCTCTGCATCTGGGTCCTCCTCTGCTCCACCCTGACAGAGACCAAAGGATACGTAATAAAAATACATAAAAGACAGAGGATAGGAACAATATTATGGTAATTGAGATAATCATATATTAAATATGTATTAAACACACTCAGCTGTGTTGAATATGTACTGACAGTTTATGTGTATTAAGCTGTCATTTAATATAGGCAATGTACAGATGAGCATTATAGCTCCCAACCTTCCATGGAAGATGATCAAAATGACCCTTGAAAAGGTACTTTTTATTTCCACATGTAATGATGCTGCCTCCAGAAGGACACAGTGTTTGTCCTCTTTTCTCCCCCAGAATGTGTGTGTGCTAATCAGTTTTCCTTCTTCTCAATGTAATTCAGCATCTCAGTCAACAGAGGATGCCAACATGGACTCCTTGCAATGGGGAAGCAGCCATGACAACATGTCCCCTCCCTCCAACCTGAGAGACACATAACATCCTGACCTTTTTAAAAAATGCATTAGCACTCCGTTCAACTACCTCAGCTGGTCGACTGGTACCACCATCACTAAAAGGAGGAAAAGGTTGGATGGCGAAATCCCAACTCTTCTCCGTTTTGGCACCACAGTGGTGGAACGAGCTCCTGGCCAATGTCAGGACTCCAGAGTCACTCCCCATCTCCCGGAAGAGACTCAAGACCCACTTGTTCAGAGTTCATCTGAACCCTGCATAACCCTACCCTCATGCTCTTATTTGTTGTATGTCTTGGCACTTTAATTGCTCTTTGTAAGTTAGCACTTTGATCGCTCTTTGTAACTTGGCACTTAGTCAGAGATGTTGTATACTAGCAATGGTTAATCTAGCAATTGAAATGCTTGAAACTTGTTCTGGTGACTTTCTTACTGTATTAGCATGTTTTACCTTCTTATGACAAATGTACTCTTTGTAAGTCGCTTTGGATAAAAGCGTCTGCTAAATGCCCGAAATGTAAATATAAATGTAAATGAATGATTTCAGCCTTATTTATTATTGGTTAGGGTTCTATTATATAAGCTTATAATACGTCATTCTTACTTAATCTGCTTTCCTTTGTATTCTTTTTACAGCATAATATAATACATTAATAAAGCATAATTTCAATGCAACATTTCCATACACACACATCACCTTAAGGTTAACCTGATGAGGTTAACCTCACCAACAGCTGTTCTTGCAAGCTGTCTCAGAGCAGTATTAGCAGAGTAAATATGTTTACATGAGCATGCTTTTCCTCAAATGTCTATGCACAAAACAAGTTTGATATGAAATAAAATGGATTTGAATGATCAACAATTCTTAATAATAATTCATAACTGTCATTATAAATTGTTACAATTTGTCCTTGCTATTGTTTAGATCTCCATATGATCAACATTATCTAAATGATAATGTTGCAATATGAATATATTTCATGTGAACAGAGTCCAAAATATTGTGCATTGTTTTGTGAACAGGTGACTGTAGCAGTTAACCCTGCCCCACCTAGGTGGATGCCACAGGCCTGCAACCCCGCCCCGGCCCCAGAGTCTATTCACTCAGACTCTTCAAACTCTACGCAGGTCAGGCTGCTTAAACCAGCCATCAGCCACACACACTACCCAAACACTGAATTTACATTTCTGTTAATTTAGTCAAGTCAAGTCAAGTCAAGTCAACTTTGTCAGTTTTCATGAATGTACAGGACATACACAAAAACCGAAATGCCGTTTCCCTCGATCCCTGGTGCAAGACACAAATGCAAATATAAAAAAATAGATAATA
>OMKI01035995.1:0-13158 GCA_900302315.1 Phycis blennoides
GGTTATCTTCTTGTTTTAAGTTTCGATCTTCGGCATCTGGCCTCGGTCGTTTGGCCTTGGTCGTCTGTCTTGTCTTGTCTCTTGCCTTTCTTTGCTGTTTCAAGCCACCCTTTTCTTGGGGGAGCTATTTATTTTCACAACAGTCTTGGGAGGTCTATCAAAGGTTTATAGGGACCTAAGTCTTCCTCCCTAGCCGCATCACTGTAGGTGTTGCGGAGATGATGGTCGATCTCCTCTTTGGGACAAACGAGATGGCCGCTTCGTTTCTGCCCAAGCAACTGCTTGGTGACTCCAAAGGGGTTTGCGATGAAGGCAGACCATCTCTTGGCCCTCTCTTTCCCCCGCCATCTGTGCCATTCTGCCCTTCGAAGAGTGGTGAGCTTCTTCCTGAGGATGCCGCGCAGTTCTGCTAATGCATCCCTTTCCTCTTCTCGCGCTTCCTTGTACTGCCGCTTCAGGACCTGCAGCTCCTGCCTTATCTGGCTGATCTTCTCTGCCCTACGGTTATTCATGTAGGGGGTCTTAGTACCCAACTTCTCCTCTGTACCAAACCTCTCGACAGCAAGGCTGATGATGATGGTTGCCATGGTTTTGAGCTTCCTGTCTGCGTCGCCCTTGGCTGCTGTTTCTAGGATGTTGTCTACATCATCATCGAACTGGAGCCACTGTTTGTCCTTCCTAGCCGGAGGCCACTTGACCCGACGATGTTCGGTTACTCTACCTGGGACTGGGGCTACTGGTACATGGAGGTTCCGGGCACTGTGGGGTGACTCCGGGCCTGGCTCCTCCTGCGTCTCACCAGGGGTGATCCCTGTGTGCTGTATCAATTGCTCCTTCATCAAGCATTTCATCTTGGCCTGGTGGATCTTCAGGCCACGTGGGTTTTTGCATACTTTGCCGCAGACAACTTCTGCAATCGTTGTCCATAATCCGTTTGCGTTGGTTTATTAACATTAGTATTATTAGTAGCCCTCACTTGATTCTGAACTTCTTCGTATATCTATATATATAACATGACTCCACTGTCCATCATATTACATCTCCCCTTTCTGGCCCCCACCCTTCATATAATGACATAACCATAACCTTGCTGAAAACATTGTTGTCTGTATCCTGTGGATTGATGCGTGAGCCAATTTGGTACAATTCTTTAATTTGCTGAAGAAGAAATTACTTCTTAACATGACTAATATGTTTAGTAGAATACATTTGGTACAACACACACACACACAGAGTCCTGTGAAGGTGTCTGTCGTCCTAAGAGTTCCACAGAGAGAACGTTCCACAGAACCAGTACCCCCGGAATGGAATTGGCAGGAACCCGTTTATTGGGTGCCAGGGGTGCACCCACCCTGTACAAATACTGTGACACTGTGAAGGACAGTTCTAACAATGACTTTAAAAACATGTTCTATTTTCATCAGTTGTTCCTCACTTTCTGCTTGTAGCAAATGAAACGTACAACATGATACTGCTGCTGACGTGGGTTCCCCCTCTTTTAATGTGAGCTTTCTGATGACGGTCAGTGAGGTGACCGCGTCACGCAGCATATCGTTGCTTATGCTGGTCTCAGTGCAGCCCCGCGCTCCTCCACCTGCTCCACCTGCGAGGCGGGCGCCACGTGGGCCTGCAGCGCTGTGGGGCCGCTTGTATCGGAGCAGTACTGGTACTGGTACAAGGACATGAGCACAGAATCGCACCGACACCCCTCGCCGCCCAGGAGCTGGTCTGGGTCAGCGCTTCAACATTAATGACTGCTGATATATTCAGCCCAGTGTCCTCCTCTCTGCTCCCCTACAGCTTCTGTTGGGACACCTGCAGGCATAAACACATGTTCAGAAGATAGCAAGCAGCACATTAAGAACACAAACCACAGACTCCCTGTAATGGTCTTTTGGAGTGGATGGGGAAGACTTACTTCCATGCTAATGGCGCTGGGCCGTTCCTGTGACCACTCACATCTGATGGTGACTAACTGGACATGAAAGCCTTGTTTCCGAGACACTCGGCTGTGAATCATATAGCCGCTGTATGGGCTGGCTCTGATTGGCCTCGTGGGAAACTTTGCTCATCACTAAAATCCTTTTCATTATGAATCATGGCACTAAGGTTGCACCTCTGGCTCAGACTGCTCACATCGACGGCCGCGCCTCGCAGAGGCGTCATCAGCAGAGAAAACTCAGCTCAGAGGTGTAATCTTCACAATCTCACTTCCCCAGCTGTGTTGTTTAAGATTGATGTGCAGAAAGTGTCAGCATGAAAATGCTGACACTGAGCAAAATACACATTTCTAAATTGATCCTTTCGTGGCAGTTCTAGAGTTAAACATGCTTGCCTAAAATTAGCCACATGGATGTAGCAAATAGATAATACATATATCACCATGAATTCCTATCATTTCACAGTGAATGGTTGGCCTCACTGTGGACAGTGATGTTTACTATGAGGTTCATTTGAAGAGCATAGACCTGGGTCTGTAGGACAATGGAGCTCCACAACCAAGAAAACACAGCACTCTCCTGGAATGAAGCCAGTCCACTTGTAAGAGAGCTGCTTCTGTGAGACTTTTAAAATATCTGTGTGAGCGGGTATCAGCGAGAGAGAGGTAGAGAGAGAGAAACAGAGGGTGGGGAGGAAAGAGAGAGAGGGTTGGGGGAGAGAGGACGAGAAGGAGAGAGAGAGAGCAGTGTAGGTGGGGGAAATAGAGACGTTGTAAACAGCAATAGAACCGGAGAGTCTGTGCAACAACACGTGTCTTTGTTAGCGACACAGTAAAAGAAGCTCATGTACAATATGTGTTGCCTTTACTGGTTTCCACGGTCGCTTCTCTAACAAGCTGCTATGCTGTTAGCCGCTTCCAAAAACTCAGCGGCAAAGTGCATTGCAGAGATATTAGAGACATGTGGACATATCTTTGAGGGAAATCCACACTCTCCTGGCAGCTTCCATCCCCAACAGAAAGGGCTTTTCTTCTCTGTTTCTATAGTGCCAGAGGCAGGGGAGCTCACAGGCCACACACTCGTCCACTCCCCACAAAACATCACGCTTTGTGCCTTCATGAGGACAGCGTGCCTCATGTAGCTCATCACAAAACAGACCAGGAACATGATTCAGGAGGCCTCTGCTGCCAAGAATGTCCACCTAAAAGAAAAGCCACAGAGAGAGAGAGAGAGAGAGAGAGAGAGAGAGAGAGAGAGAGAGAGAGAGAGAGAGAGAGAGAGAGAGAGAGAGAGAGACATAGGGTGGTGGTGGGAGGGGGTAGAGCTGGGGGAAAGAGGATGAGAGGATGCCAGTGCAAACAAACAAAAAGGCTTTAGAAAACATGGACCTTACCCACGTGAATCAATATTCTAGCCCCGCTCCTCCTACTGAGCACGGAGGCCAACAGAGACAGACTGGAGGAAGAGCATGGAGACTAGATAGAGGGAGGGTCGGTGGGCTGTCCTCTGGAGAGGGGGGACACGGTCTCATTTGAAGCCTAGACCAGGAAGATCCTGAGTGTGGATGCGGTGAAAGAACATAAATGAAAGAAATACGCTGCACACTGAAATAAAATTGGACTTCCGGAAGATTGCTGAAGTACTCCAGAAGTCCGGTGGTAAGGTAAGTGTAGAAAGAGTTCTGGAAGTTCTTCAGTGCCTGGATTAGCAGAATGAGAAGCCAGAGGACAGCAGTTGGACAGAAACACAGCCAGGCCTGGTTCTAAAGCTGCAGTGACCTTGGACACGAGTTGGCCTAGTGACAGACGTCCTATTGTGTGTATTGAACAACTTGAACTCTAAATGCGCACGTTGTACTTTTAAATGGAACCAAAATACATGAAAGTGGTAACACTTTTATGTTGAGTAAACAGTGTCAGCTAAACATTTATTTATAGCTGTACCGAAAACAAACAAAAAGCTGAATCACCAATAATCACTAAACAGGCATTTCACTGTACAGAGATGTTAATGTCAATGTTAAGGTTCTATGTTAATCATACAAAGATTGTTATGTACCCCCGTGCCATGTGATACTTTGAGCTTTGACCCTTCAACTATCAATGCGACAATCATTTCATTTTGTAATTGTATCAACAATAACTGGTATGGTCTGGCAAACCCCAAAACGTGGAAGCAGATATTCCAGTTCCATAACGTGTGATACAACGTACATACCATGTACGACCACTCGCTTACTGCTGCATGTGACGACATGTGTCTCAGTGAATTGGTAACTTCTGTCTTCTGTTCTTCTGTCCACAGCAGCAGTGGTGGACCAGGCGTCTCAGGATGATGCACTCCAACATGAAGTGGCTGATGATCATCCAGCTGCTGCTGACTGAGCAGGCTGTGGGTCGGTCCAGACCCCCTCTGGCCCAGAGGAACGCTCAACTTCCCAGCACCAACATCCAGGACAGCGTCGGGTCAACGAAAGCAGACAGACACACCCTTCTGGGAGCCAAACACCAGGGGGGGTTCAGCCCCTTCTCGGCGCATGAGGGCCAACGGATCCGCTCTGCCAAGCACATGGTCTCCATTCTCAAGGAAAAGCTCACCAGCCAGATACACAACCGTATCCACAGCCACGAGAACGTGAGCTGCGAGGAGCTGCTGTCGGCTGCCACCATGGAGGATCCCACTTCCACCCTGTTCCCCCAGGAGCTGCTGGGCCTGGCCCTGGTGCCTGTGTTGGCGGTGGCGGGCTGCCACCAGGAGGCTGTGGCCCTGATGCTGCAGCTTTACAACTTGCTGGGAGTAGCAGATACAGAGCAGCTCCTGGTCGAGGTGGAGGCCCTGATGGAGAGACGGCTGAGCTGGGCCGCAGCCTCCAAAGCAGGCTCCACTTCAGCGCCCGCAGCGGCAGAGACGCTGCGCGTGGATGACACGCACATGGAGGCCGTGATGTTCAACATCCAGCAGCTGGCCGGAGAGAGTAAGACAGCACAGGGGACGTCTGGCAGGGAGAAGCCGTGGGAGCTGTGTGAGGGCTGGGCTCAGGTCAACGGGACCTTGCTGTTGGGGAAAGCCCTGGAGGGAGCGGAGGAAGGGCTGGAGGCGGCGGTGAGGGCCTGTGAGAGCCTGGGGGCTCGCTGTGCAGGAGTGACCCGCGGCGCCCTCTTCAAGCCGGGCCGAAGCAAGTACAACGCAGTGCTGAAGAAGGGCAGCCGCGTGGTGCCGTCCGAGTCCTCCGGGTCCGAGTGCTGGATCCGGGTGTGCGACGTGGAGAAGGACGCGCTGCTCTCTGCGGCCGGCCGGCGGGGGAGGCGCAGCGCCGACCTCCGCTGCAGCAACAGGAAGGAGGAGAACATCTACAGCGTGGTGGAGTGGATCCCGGCCGTCAGCACCCTGTACAACCTGGGGACCGCCGTGTACTACGCCTCCCTCCACTGCTCGGAGACGGCCCAGGAGAGGGCCCTGCTGGGTGCCCTGGACCTGGGCACCGACGCGCTGATGGCCGCCACCGGGGGGACCGCCGGGGTGGCCGGCTACGCCCTGGGGGCGGGCGTGAAGACAGGCGTGAAGGCCAGCATCAAGTACCTCCTGGGCTCCATGAAGGACGATGACCTGATGGTGAACCAGTACAGCTGGGAGCAGGAGCTCCTCACCATGCAAGAGGAGTAAAGCCCAGACAGGCAGGGCCATCTCAGAGTCGCTGTGGCCCCGTTTCACACACCATCTCCGTCGCTCGAGTGACTTCACACACAGTTTTTATTTTATTACATCAAATAAAATATGTGTTACCATTGTATCACATGTCTGATTAGTTCTAACTAATCAAGTTGAGTCGAGTCAAGTCGAGATTTTTTTCAGTTGACCATTATTTTTGTATTAAATGTGTAAGATAATGATTAACCAAATAACCAGTAACATAAAAAAAAAAACAGATCTTAAACGTATAAAAATATAAAAACTCCCATAAAGTAGACATTTTGAAAACAGCATGAAGGAACAACTGGTCTCACCTCTCTAGAACCACGTTCTCCTCCCCAGCTACCCTGCTGTTCCTTCATAGTTGTATTATCAAAACGGTTGGTCCACAGCCGGGCTATGTTCAGGGTATATGTGGCACAATTTGTGATTTTGTATGTCAATAAATCATACAGAAATAATGCCAATAATGTTAGTCCTTTTAGAAACACTTGCTGATAAGTTGTCTTTTCTTCTTCTTTTTTTTCCAAATAAGTCCAATTGTGTTTTTATCATTCTTAATTTTGAATACAAATGTTTATGGTTTCAATCCAACAATGAATTAAAGATGAGTTGATGTCATGATACAGATGATACAGAAAAGAGGAATAATTCGATATTTCCTTTTGTTTTTTTCACCCATATTCCCTGACCCACTTACAATACAAGAGAATACAGTGCATGTTGTACGGTATTTATTAATCTAGGATATGAATCTAGTATCCTGTATGGCCAGGGTTGGCTATTTGACTTGTTGACTCTAAAACAAAACCCGTTTTACTAATTAACTCAAAAATTTAATGTAAATGTAAATACACACGCAATGAGCTACCGATCATAGCTATATAGTTGTATAAATACATAGTTTACAGTGGGTGTTTCTATCACCCACAGTGATAAAGGGTGCTGTCACCACTTTCCATGCATCATTTCTTGGAAATATTTTACTACCTTAAGTATCGTTTTCGTTCAATTCGCCCGCCTGTGATTGACTCATAAAACACCCACTGTGCTGTCTTTACTTTGTCGCCACCCTCCAATCACATTGTAGAACATGGCCTCGACGGAACGCGCGGCTCCTTGTCCAGCCATTCTGGCTCCGCCGCCATAGAGCTCGGTCACCACAAATCCAAAATGGCTCCGTGCTCATGCTCGTAGAACAGGGCGGGATCAACGCGTCACTGGAACTCATAACAACATAAACCAGGAACTGCCACGGTTTTAAATACGTGTATTCTGTATAACATGAACGTGGAATTTCACTTCTTTTTCTTTGTTTTTCTTCTTTTTTTTTAACTTTTAACGTATCACATTTCTAATTAATGTAGTGGCTGCTGTGCCAGTGCCAGTATTAATTCACATCGACATACAGTGAATTTGCGACTGAGCTTCACGGATCAGGAGGTGAGAAAGTGCGTTGTTCCACAGAGTGTGCGTGTATATAAGTATGTACAATACACCTTCTGTCATCTGGTTGGTAAGGTTTGAAGAACACTCCACATAGGACTACTTCGAAGATGCAATGCAAGTGAATCATGTTGCTGCATAGTTCGTACAAAAAGTGTCAACAAGGTCTGTGCGTCCATTTTAATATTCCAGTATTAAGATGAGACGTTTTATTGGTAATGTCAGTGTGTTGGTGCAGAGTTAGGACTAAAGTAGTACAGTATATCTGGGCCTAACGCAGCCTCATGGCCCCTGAGCTGACAGCTCTTCTCTCCATCAGCATGACGCAGTGGGACAGCCTCAACCAGCTGCATGCCGTGTACTCACAGCAGCTCCACGAGCTGTACGACCGGGACGGCCTGCCCATGGACGTGAGACACTACCTGGCTGCCTGGATAGAGAAGCAGGAGTGGTGAGACTCCTGTCTTACAGCTACCTTCACCCTGGTTATCTAGACCTGTCTCGCTCCCTGCTCGGTTCTGCCTGGAAAAGATATTAGATGTTGTTAGTAATTAGTTTGGAGTAAAATCAGAATACCTCACAACTTGAATACAGTGACATTTGCCATTAATTTATTGGTATATGACATTTTCTTGACACACTGAGGGCCCAAAACATACTTTGTGTTTCTTTTAATCAACGATATATCATGTCACTTTGTGAGCTTTTATCCATGATCAGAATGACAGGACCACACATTCCGTCTGGAGACCTCCCACCCTGGCTGTGTTCAGACCAGCTCATGTTGTTCAAGTGGTGCCCTATTTGTAACCCCATGGACCGGTTCTGACCTGCGTTGTGTACCTTAGGGCTCGTGCTGCACAGGAGCCAGCTTTGGCCATGGCTCTGTACCAGGTGCTGCTGGAGAACCTGGACAACCAATACAGCCGCTTCGTACAGGAAGACTCATTTCTGATGCAGCACAACATCAGGCGCTACAAGCAGAACTTCCAGGTGTGTTCACACGGGATTGAGAGTGGAAACGCTTCCTGTTCCGGTCCACGTCCTCCTCATTCCAATGTGCATATTAGCTCAATGACACTTCTGAAGAGACTTCCATCCACCTGTCGCTGTGATGGCAGTCCTGCAGAAAACCGGCAGACTGTTGCCGGTAAACCTTTTGTTATACTGCAAGTGTCTGAGAAGCTTAACCTTCTCTCAGCCCTAATGAAAATAACTATTCAGAGTGGAATGTTCTCAAACTGGTCAGGAGAAACTGGAAGAACAGGAGTTTGTCAGCAGTTGTTACTGAATCTCAGTTATTGTGGGAACGTTGAAAACATTGAAGAGATGACAATGTTCAGGGTTGTAGAAGACATGGGGAGATGCTCTGTGAAAAGGGACAGGGCGTGGTGTGCTGCTGCCAGGCGTCCCCTCACCGAGAACAATTGGAAGAGGACACTGGAAATTAACCACTGAGGACACTGGAAATTAACCACTATGAGGACACTGGAAATTAACCACTATGAGGACAAAGGCTGTATGGCATTTAACAAAAACAACAACCCCATGTTGGTCCACCTGCCCTTACAGTAAATATAATTGGTGTCGTTTTACTCTTGAGAAACGTTGAAGATCAAATATTTATGAAATATGATCATGTTGACTCACGGCTCCACAGAGGTACCAGGAGAGGCCTTGCGCTTTGGCTAGCATGATCCTCTGGTTCCTGGAGAAGGAGAAGGAGATTCTTCAGACTGCACACCTGGCAGAGCAGGTTAGTGTGAACACTACAAGGCGTTTTTAGATTGATCCACTGTGTGCTCTACATTTACATTGACATTTACATTTACATTTACATTTAGGGCTTTTAGTAGACGCTTTTATCCAAAGCGACTTACAAAGAGTACATTTGTCATAAGAAGGCTCTACTGACCATATAGAAACAATAAAGACGAGTGAAGCTGTTGAACCCGTTGTACAGGAACATAGTCAATAGTCAAATATAAAATACAGAATATTTTTAGTAATCATCATTCATGTTATATATGAAATGCACAAATACTTTTTTTTGTTTCTATTTCTGATAAAAGTTATGATACAATATGGATATCAGATTTTTTATTACTAGGTTTCTGATAGTTCCCAATTACGACCTATGTTGCTTCAAGAAACTACTCATACTAACATACCCTCCATTTTGTTTCAGGTCCAGCAGCTGAAGATGGACCAGAGTCCCCTGAACACAGACAGCCACCAGAACCTGGAGCGCCAGACGGCTGGGCTCAGGAATGACATGCAGGTACGGTTATCACAATTCAATGATTTAGGATTATGTTGCCATGACGTTTCACATCATTTATGTGACGAAGCAATGATTTGTTGTTTGTTGTTGTTGTTCTGGGGAACCCAGTGTATAGAACATAACCTTGTCTGTCTGGAGGAGCAGCAGGATGAGTTTGATTTCAAATACAAAACTCAAAAGATGGAAGGTACATACACATCTGGGTGATCTTCATGACCACACTGAGAGGAGTTCATACATTGTTCTAGCACCCATTCAGTACATATGGAAATGAAATCCTTCTGTTGTTTGGAATGACACCGCCTAGCCACGACAGACAAGCCTCAGCAAGGTGTGCTCCAGAGTCTCCTCAACCAGGTGAACAACTGTAGAAAGGTATGTGAACAGTGTTCCCTATTCATACATTGGTCTCAGAGCATACTTTCATTCTTCTCGTCCAACGGTCCTAAATCCATCCTTTGTCCCTGGTGGTCCTCCACTGGTCCCTCCAGGACATGGTCTCGGACCTCACGAGGCTCCTGGACCGCTGTGGGGAGCTGCAGGTGGTGTTGGTGCAGAAGGAGCTGGGCGACTGGCAGAGGAGGCAGCAGAGAGCCTGCATCGGTGCTCCGGATAACGTCTGCCTGGATCAGCTGGAGAAGTGGTATGGTCTCCCTCCTGCTCCTCCCTTCACCCCCGCGCCATGTCTCTCCTTCCTCACGGCCCACTGAGGTGTCTGAGAGAGAGCCGTCTGTCCACCGGGACAGAGCACGCAGAAGTTTAGTGCTCTTCAGTTTGCTCTGAGCGTGGTGTCAAACCAATCCTCGGGGTGCTGACTTCTATTCCCTGGTTGTGTTTCCTAGGTTCACTGGTCTAGCGAGGTGTTTGTTCCAGGTTCTCAAGTTCCTCAACAAAATCGAGGAGCTGATGGGGAAGCTGACCTACGAGCAGGACCCCTTCCAGGTCCAGAGACCCGCTCTGCAGAGGAGAGCAGACACCGTGTTGAGGGATTTGTTGAAGAGGTATTGCCACATGCTACACGCACATACACTTTGGCTCCCTGTTTGGGCTGTTAGTTGTACTCTGGACATGTTCTCCTCATTTGCTTCTAGCGCATTTGTTGTGGAGACTCAGCCATCCATGCCTCAAGGGAAAGGCCAGTTAGTCCTGCGGACCAATGTCCAGTTCTCTGTGAAGACCAGGTTAGTGTGAGCACACAGCCTCTTCTGCTGGTAGAAATCCAGGTCATCATTTGATAACACTGCTGATTTATTGTTTGTTTTGATTTCAAGACTTCTGGTGAAGTTTCCAGAACTAAACCATACCATGAAGGTGAATGTTTCCATGGACAGGTGAGGGAAGAAATTTCAAGCCATGAATATTGTTCCTACACTTTGATGTCTCATGAGGTGTTACTGACCAAACTGGTGCCTTTTGTTTTGTTCTATCCCATTTCTGATCAGGGACACGCCTCAGGTCAAAGGGTAAGTCATTACTCCTCAGGTCAAACGCTAAGTCGTTACTCCTCAGGTCAAAGGCCATGTCATTACTCCTCAGGTCAAATGCTAAGTCGTTATTCCTCAGGTCAAAGGCCATGTCGTTACTCCTCGGGTCAAAGGCTAAGTCGTTACTCCTCGGGTCAAAGGCTAAGTCGTTACTCCTCGGGTCAAAGGCTAAGTCGTTACTCCTCGGGTCAAAGGCTAAGTCGTTACTCCTCGGGTCAAAGGCTAAGTCGTTACTCCTCGGGTCAAAGGCTAAGTCGTTACTCCTCGGGTCAAAGGCTAAGTCGTTACTCCTCGGGTCAAAGGCTAAGTCGTTACTCCTCGGGTCAAAGGCTAAGTCGTTACTCCTCGGGTCAAAGGCTATGTCGTTACTCCTCGGGTCAAAGGCTAAGTCGTTACTCCTCGGGTCAAAGGCTAAGTCATTACTGAACCTGCTGTTGTGACATGCCCAGTGCGAGGATTCCCTAACAGGACGTTGTGTGTGTGCAGGTCTCGGCGCTTTAACGTGCTGGGGAGCACCGCCAAGGCCCTGAACATGGCCGAGAGCCAGAATGGGGGCATGGTGGTAGACTTCAGACACCTGGTGGGTGCTGCCAGACTTTGTCTTCTGTAATAAAGGGCCCTAAATATTAGACTACTGTCAAACACGTCAGTAGATATTGACACACTGTTCTATTTAGTAGGACACCATTATTGGACCTGTTTTTTAACCAGGTGGTGGATGTTGTTCTAGACGCTGAAGGAGCAGAAGACTGGAGGTGGGGGCAAAGCAGTCAGTGAGGTGAGTGACGATGGTCCATTCAGTCCTGTCCTACATCTGGACAGTCCTCCCCACGATGTTGAACTGATGAACAATCTTGACTGTAACTTGTGTGTGTGTGTGTGTGTGTGTGTGTGTGTGTGTGTGTGTGTGTGTGTGTGTGTGTGTGTGTGTGTGTGTGTGTGTGTGTGTGTGTGTGTGTGTGTGTGTGTGAGTGAGAGTGAGAGAGTGAGAGTGTGGGTGGGTGTGAGTGGGGGTGTGGGTGTGTGTGTGTGTGTGTGTGTGTGTGTGTGTGTGTGTGTGTGTGTGTGTGTGTGTGTGTGTGTGTGTGTGTGTGTGTGTGTGTGTGTGTGTGTGTGTGTGTGTGTGTGTGTGTGTGTGTGTGTGTGTGTGTGTGTGTGTGTGTGTGTGTGTGTGTGTGTGTGTGTCTCTGTGTGTGTGTGTGTGTCTCTATGTGTGTGTGTGTGTGTGTGTGTGTGTGTACACGCATGCACACGTTTCAAACAGATCTCTCTGAGTGTAACTGAGGAGCTTCACATCATCAACTTCAATACTGCGTTCGACTTCTCTGACATGTCTGTGGAATTGCAGGTACAACGTCCATTGTGGGTTCGACGTTTTGGGGTATACTGGCAACATCTTCATGTGTAGTTGAAGTGAGGTTTCCTTCACTGGGTACCAGCAGGGCCTCTAACGTGTCCCACTGACTCTTGCATCTTCCCTGTGGTCCAAACAGACCTCTTCCCTCCCGGTGGTCATCATCTCCAACTCCAGTCAGCAGCAGAGTGCCTGGGCTTCCATCCTGTGGTTCAACATGCTTTGTCACGACACCAAGGTGAGGGAGCCCCCCGACACCCCCCACACGCCGGTCCAGCGTGAGTCCCTGGACCCGCTCCTCCTGGACCCCCTGTGGGGCAGCGCCTCTCAATATGTCCCTGGAAAAGATTGACATCACTTAACTTACAGCCCGTGTGTGTGTGTGTGTGTGTGTGTGTGTGTGTGTGTGTGTGTGTGTGTGTGTGTGTGTGTGTGTATTTGTTTACATGTGTTTTGGAGAGATAGAGCTTGATGTTTCACTTCATTCAAGATGAACTATGATGAAATAGTTTCCATGAAATATATCTCTCAGCTGTACGGCGACTTATGTGACCGTATGCTCCATGTATTTATGGGATGAGGGCCGCTGGACAAGATGCATATGTCTCAGGTTAGTGTTATACCTAAACATGTCTTCATAGCGAGGGGTTAGGGTTAACAACAACTAACCCGCCCTAACACAACACTGCGTCACCACAGGTTTAGAAAGGAAACAAAAGCCTGATGATGGGATGCTTCACATACAACAAGGTTAGAAAATCTTTTCTCTGTCATCTCTTCAATATGTGCGCAAACAGTGAGGAAAACACACACGCACGCACACACACACACACACACACACACACACACACACACACACACACACACACACACACACACACACACACACACACACACACACACACACACACACACAAGGGGGACATGGATTTCCAACACTTGTGACGCCATTTTCCATTT
>OMKI01036004.1:26186-39336 GCA_900302315.1 Phycis blennoides
ATTACAAATGCATTGTCTATCAGCACCAACTTTCAGCACTGCCTGCCTCTTTGAAACACTTTTGTGGGAACTACAGGGCCTTTTCAATACTGTCTCTAAGTTGTTTATCACCTAAGAAAGATTTTACAACAACAATTTATAAACAGTACCAGATTATGCCAAATAATGCATCTTTTTCAGAAAATATAGTTGATGAATGTTCCTGTACCTCCATTTAAGTAATGTGTTACACCGTTAAAGCAAGCATAAACTAATAAATGATATTTTACAGAGGCGTCCTTGTCAAGTCTAAAGTTCACTTCATTCTATTGAGGTTGAGATGCTGCACCTTGTTGGATGTGTTGATGTTTTTCTGTCAAGCATCGTTAGCTTGAAAATGCCTCTTCCAGGAAGCACTCTTGGATGGCTCGTGTGTAGTTAAATTAATTGGATGTTTAAGCACTCCAACACACTCATAAACACGCAAGCATATATTTTATCTTGGCATTGGCTTAATCCATATCACTCAGTTCGATTTATGTTTACGATGCGGTGAGCGTAGCTTTCTTCATTAGTGCATTGTCACGTTGTGTGTGGGAATCCTGCTAATGAATTGGCAGCTGATTTGTAGCGTGAACAGCTTGTCCTTCTCTTAGTGAAATATTCAAATGAAAGCAACATTTGAAAGTATCATAGGCTAAACTAATCAAGTGGAGAAAACAACAACAGAGCTAAGGATCTCAATCACTATAGAGGAAGTAATATTAAAAACACTGCTGTTGTGTAAACTAGCCTTACTTTCAACGGAGCACACAGGAAGTACAGGAGATGGGAATTTCACAATGCATCTGCTAAGTAGGCGTTTGCTGTCTGCAAACTGATCCCCATGAGGCTCCTTATGGATCCATTACAGCAGATGCAGCTCTGAGGAAACTCTTCACTCCACGGTCAGCACAATTTTCGATAGGCATACTTCTAGAACCTCCATAAAAATGCTTTGTGGCCTCCTAAAGGGGTTGTGTCTCTTATGTTTCAATGTCCACTTGTTTTGATCAGATGTTTGGGGATACGCTCAGGTAATACAGCCGGTTGGTGAACCATTCAGCCCTTTGAACCAAACGATTTGCCACTTTTCAGCAGATGCTTTTGTAACAATAATACATAATAATACATTTATATAGCACTTTTCAAGACACCCAAAGCACTTTACATAGTGTGTGTGTGTGTGTGTGTAGGGAGGATATGATACCTCAGTCATCCTTACCTGGGTGATGCACCCAAAGCGATGTACAGTGAATTAAAACGTAAGTCATTAAAAAGCGGGTGCGGTTGGGGGTTCCGATCCTTGCTCAAGAGGTTGTGGACATTGGGGAACAGACCACTCAACCAACCGTGCCCCATAATGCAATAGTTCACTTGAGCACAAAAAAACGGGCAGACAAATCAGGCAAAACTAAAGAGTCATTCAGATCAGAACAAATACCTGAATCAAGTGCTGCATTTACAATACTTCAAACCGGGTCTATAATATTGGCTCTGACCAAAAACAAATCCTGTCCTATTCAGGACATTTTAGCACTGAACATGAACTCACTTCAGTATATGTAGACTAAAAGGCAATATTATTTGCCTGCACTGCTGTGCTATATAAATGACATCCAGAGTTTTTCTCATTTTGTTCATGACAGACAATGCTTACCGATAGCATTAGTTGTCCAGTCAGACCAAAATGTGGCAGCCAGCAATCTTTTATAATGAATCAATTTGAGCAGTTAAATGATTTGTGACAAGATAAAATGTATGAATGGTGATGAATAATTTATATAGACAGAGAGCACATATTGACGGACAAGCAACTCTAATGGATCCTGCAACACTGGAAAGAATGAAGTCATTCATGCACATATGAACACACCATCACGCCCAAACACATTCTGAACATACCCTACATTCGAATTCTCAGACAGGTTATTAACATTGTGTGTGTGTGTGTGTGTGTGTGTGTGTGTACTCATGCACATGTCTCTGTGGTGGTTTCCATGCTCTCTTCATTATATCCTGCACATCTTAGTTACTGTGAACCCAGATATGCCATCCTTGGATGATTAATGATGTTACTACATCATGAGCTAAGTCCCATAAAAGAGGCTACTGCTAACTCCCTGTCTATTAGGGCTTTGAGATTCAACGCATATTTCTAACCATATCTATCGCCTATGAGGTGACAGAATGACAGAACATTTCACATATTGTTTGTGGATTATGACAATTTAGTGCATTGTACATGAATATTATGTGAAAGACCAACCATGGTTCGCCAAATTAATCATGATTCATTGGAATGAATCAACCTTTAATTAATCCCAATGAATCACGCACATCTAATACAGAGAACAAGTTCATTGAAAAAAATGTATTCAGTACAAATATCTTAACACAAGAGACACATTTATGAAGAAAAAAAAAATCATTGGGATAGTAATTGCGAGTTGTCTCCAGAGACAAAAAGGTTGAGACTAAATACATTTAGGATACATAAGTAAGAGTAATACAGTTACAACCCCCGTCGGGCGGTGGCGACAAAGCGACATCCCTCGAGTACTCCGCGTCGAAGAAGAAACGGGCGCTGTTTTTAAACTCTGAGGCAGAACTTCGAAAAGTTCAGACAGGTGTGGCTGTGCTACTCTTGTTGCTAACGTGGTGGAAGGCTATATCTAATGTTTTAACTTTCACATTTCCTGTCGGTACCGTTACGTGCAACAAGACCGTAAGATCTCTCACAGGTAACAAATATATATGTATACATATATGTATTTTTTTTTTAATCTTTCGTGATGTAACGTTAATCTCGAATAGGAAATGTTAGCCTGTCGTGATTCCAGTGGGACAGGATAAGGGCATACATTTACAAATAGCATTAATGTTATTATTTTTGACATTTAGATGATCATCGTACCACAACTAGATCCCTAACAAACCACACACTTTACATTCAATGGTAACTATTTTTTTATATATATATTTACATGTCAGAATACAAAGTGCTTAACGTGTGAGCGTTGAAGCAGTGTGGACTAACTGAAACCACTGCCGTCTACTGATCCTCTTCACTTCAGCCCGAGAGGAGAGCCAGACACGATGGAGATCTCAGTGGTGAACCTGTACGACAAGTTTCTCAGCCATGTCGACAGTCTGAGCGAAGGCGTCGAACCACGTAAGTTTACACAGCTTTTACTTTGGAATGTATCACTTCCGTGACCAGTAAGCCCGAACATGTAACCCCATGTGAAGAGCGTTAGGTCTTCCGTTTTTGGCTCTGAAATAATAGCCACAGTACATCAGAATAATAATAATGAGTGGTTCCTGCTGCTGCACCTACATGTGGTTTAAACTGATAAGATAACATTGTGTGCAACAGCTTCCGTGGAGAAAAGTATGAGATATGATTTACTGGGACAACATTTTTGTGTGAATGTGTAATGTAAGCAAGCTGAATGCGGGGTGGTTCATGGGGTGGGGATAATGGAGAGCATTTCCATTTGAATGTTTTTTTGTTCCTCCTCTCTCCTCTGCTCACAATACTCCTCTTCCCTTTTGTCAGGGAAATGTCCTTAGTATTGCTATGCTACATTTGTCGCGTGTTTTATAACGGCTAATAAACAAATGAGTACCCATGCAATGTATAGGGGCTATCATTCAAAGGAGCAAAATAGGAACCTTTTCATACCACTTCCTCTTGTTTTTTTTAAGAGTTCATCCAGATGGCGACCAACTTTGAGGAGTGCCGTAAGAAGTGGCTCCAGGCCGACGAGGCGCTGGGCTCCTGTAAAGAGGTGCTGGCCAAGGCCGAGACGGACAGGGGCTCGCTGGAGGTCAAGCTGAAGCACGCTCGCAACCAGGTGGACGTGGAGATCCGGAGGCGGCAGAAAGCGGAGGCGGAGTATGAGAAGCTGGTGGGTTCTCCCACGGTTCTCTCCCCGGATGTTCTGCTTGATTTGTTGTATTGTTGGATAGTTTAGAGTCAATATGCTGCTCCTGCTATTACTGTCAAGGATGGATCAAATTAAACTTGAGTAAAACTGTTTTTTATATGCGTAAAGGAGTTGTTGTTAATGGTTTAGGGACTCTTGCTCAAGATTGCCTTCAGGTAGACTGGGTTTCGAACCTTTCAGCTGTTAATCACCCTAACCAACTGACAACCTTGTGTGTATTCCCTCGTCTCAATTTTTCGCAATAATTGCACTTGATGACAGTTGCTTCTACAAGTTGGGATATTAACTTTAGGCATTTTTCCCTGCACACTTTGTCCCCCTCGCTGCGTGTCTGCAGGAGCGTCAGCTGCAGCTGATCCGGGACCTGTTGATCTCCGAGACCAACAGCAGCAGTGTCCACCTGAGCGAGGAGCAGAGGAACGCCCTGGCCTTCCTCAGCGCCCACTCCCAGGCGGCGCAGTCCGCCAAGGTCAACGTCAACACCAGCCACAGGTCAGAGCCTCCCGCCTGGGCCTGGACGGCACGTCCCTGCCTGGCCAGTATTGATGCAACCACGCGCGTGAACCATTTCAACCATCGTTGTTGATGTAAAACAAAGGGCTATATGGTGTGATTAGATGCTTTTAACTCTTAAAACTTAAACATTTAGATTTTTACTGTTGTAGACTGGTGTAGCACAAGCTATGGGGAAGGGGGATACATTTTAAGTAGTACACTTGGTGGCCACAGACACAAAACTGATTGTAATTAACTTGGGCTCATTGATTTTGATCGTTTACACCTTTAGTGAATTACTATAAAGTAAATCTGTCCTGCCTCTATATCTCACTGAGAATGTGGTCTAGAATGCACCGTAAGCACTGAAACTCTGAGCCAATGTTAAAACATAACACGAGAAAGTAAAACTGATTCAGGTAATCGGTCACTGTTCGTAGGTTGTTGGTCACGTGCAGGGGAAAACCTCCTAGTTGAAGAGTTACTAACGCTCTCCCGGTCGTCTGTCCCTGATGTTACAGGTTAACCACCATTGATGAATCCGCATCCATGCTGTCAGACATAAGCTATGACCAAACTGATGACTCTCTGGTACGGAGAACCTTTTGTTATCATTGCCATGGTTCGTTTGTACAATATAATAAATCCTCACTGAAATTGGGCATATATCAATGCAGATATCATGTCTTTGTGGCTTTCCACATTTTGTAAAAACCTTAAAACCTAAACCTTCTGTTAGAAAACCCAAGTCCATGTGCAAAAATCCTCCTTGCGTAACTGCAAGCTGCTGTAGAATAGTTCAGCGCTGGTACTGACTCTCATATCAGATTTGTCTATCAGACCTTTAAGCTCTTTTATTGTCTTTGTCCAACACCTCAGGACTGGGACTCCTCGGTCATCCGGACGGTGAAGCTGAGGAAACGGCAGAAAAGGGTGAGTGCAGCTTTAATTGACCGGTGACTTTCTGTGTGGACGTGGTCCTTGGTGCCTGAGGTTTAGCTTTCCTTAGCGAAAGTTGTCTTTTTCTTTTGGTTGTACTTTGGACTAGTCCGGTCAATGGCGGGAAGTGGCCTTTATATAATGCTCCCATTTTGTTTTTATATGCCCAGCGGTCCTCTAGAAAACTCCTGGATCCTCCCCAGCAACTCGTGAAGAAGCCTCGGTCCTCGGGGCGCCGGGACGCAGATCGGGTAAATACTGACCCCTGCTGGTGGACAAGTTCTGCTGCACCTGCAACAAAAATGAGTCCGTACGCCTCAGTACCGCATCTGGGAGAACGCCCTAGCTTAAAACCAAGGGCGTAAACTCTCCTTCCCCAGGTTGCTATCGTATGTTTTCCATGTACGGTGCATTTATTGAATGTGTTCATTCATCAGGTCAATGAGTCCGTGGTAGCCAAGACGACCATCACTGTCCCTGCTAACGGTGGCCCCGTGGAGGCCGTCTCCACCATTGAGACCGTGCCCTACTGGACACGAAACAGAAGGAAGAGTGGTGAGGACATCTTGACTGCAGTGTTGTTTGATATGCATGGGTCTCATTCATGGAAATGTTGGGAATACAGCAGCATGCTGTGATATAAACCTATGTGGGTATATCGTCGGTGATTACACTATATTTCTGCCAAGTTTTGGGATTTGACTGTATTTGGTTTGACGTGACTGATGCTGCTGCTGCCTCAGTGTGGATGGATACCACCACCGACCAATCCGAGACCACCAGCGAGGCGCCCAGCATGCCGCTCACCGAGGCCCCGCCCACTCCCAGAACCCCCAGGGCCAACACGGCAGCCGGGAAGAAACACAACTTTGTTCCCAAAACGGTAAGGCCTTAAATGTTCCCTGTGTTTTTTTATAATGCACACATATCATGTATATTTATAATGTGAGATCTGGCATCCAGCAGGCCCACCGTGTTAGAGCAGAACCTCTGGGGGGGGGGGCGACGGTGCAGAGCCTGGGCCGGTAACCATGGGTGGGGTCACGCCGTGATTCCTGTTTGGGAAACGTATTGGCCACTGAGTGCATGAAGCTCTCAGAACGGGGTTTTAACGAGTGTATTTCCACTGTGGCCGTTTTGAAACCAGTTCACCACCGCTGGCCGGGTTTGTGTTCCCCAAATACCCGCGCACAGAGCCTGGCCTCCAGCAAACACGGCTGGTCGAAACAAATATAAATCCTAAGAAAGCCAATGGAAAGCCACCCAGATTTCAGCTCGTCGAGCTGTTCGTCTGAAGTCTGATTTGGGAGACCAGAGTGCATTCCATGATCCCTCCTGTCCACCTCCATAGGTCATCAGGTCAGAGTTCTGCCAGCCATGCGGGAGAAGGACCAAGTTCGGGAAGGTGTATCTCCGCTGCGCGGATTGCAGGGCGGTCACCCATCCGGAGTGTCGGGAGCAGTGCCCCCTGCCCTGCAACCCTGTTGCCTTTAGCACCCCCGTGAGGACCACAGAGGTACTGTGCCTTGCGGCGTTTTTTTTTTGAACAAAGAAAAATCTAATTTTTCCCCTTTTTTGTATTTTTTTTCTTTTTTGCATCCAACGGATTAGAGGAACTGCATGTTAATTACTTCCAGGGCTTCGCACACAGGGGGGTCATGTTTGCCACTTGATTCCCGTCATTGGTTTCATGTGACACTGTTGACTGATTGTGTGTGTGTGTGTGTGTGTGTGTGTGTGTGTGTGTGTGTGTGTGTGTGTGTGTGTGTGTGTTCTGTTAAGATGACACTGGCTGACTTTGCGCCCAGCACCTCCCCCATGGTCCCCACCCTGGTGGTCTACTGCATCAAAGAGATCGAACGCAGGGGACTGCATGAGGTGACTCTTCGTCCTATTAGTCAGTGTGTGTGTGTGTCGGTCTATTAGCCGGCGTAATTCATGTCACGATGACAAAGTCAGCAGAGTACAAGGATATTTATAAAGACATTTAATAATGTTCACTAATTCACCCTGAAATGTTTTAATTTAGCTGGGTGCAGAGCAATGTATTAGTGGCTTTTGTCATTACAAATAGCTTCTTTTTTTTTTTTTTTAATTCAGCTTTTCATCACTGCTCCTTCATAGGGGCTTTTGTCCTCATTTCGGCAAAGCGGCCGGTATTAGAACTGTTCCACCCGCCCAGAGCTTCATGCCCATCTGCCGCAGGTTGGCCTGTACCGGCTGTCCGGCTCCGACCGCCTGGTGAAGGAGCTGAAGGAGAAGCTGATGCGCGGCAAGACTCTCCCGGCCCTCAGCAAGGTGGAGGACATCAACGTGGTCACGGGCGTCCTCAAGGACTTCCTGAGGAACCTCACGGAGCCACTGCTCACCTTCCACCTCAACAAGGCCTTCATGGAGGCGGCCGGTAGGTTTCCCCCTAGGGCAGCGTTTCTCAACCGGGGGGGTCCGCGGTGTAATTGCAAGGGGTCCGTGAAAATAAAATATATATTTTTTTTTAAAGATCCTATGACATTTATAGAAATAGGATTATTTTACTCAAGACCGAGACCTTTATCTACTTAAACTACAGAGGGTAACATGGCTTTTTCTTCTCTGATTACATCTGTTTCGCAAGTGTAATTCATTGTATTTTAATTTTTAAGAAACCTCATAAGAGTGAATAAATGCCACAATGCAATTTAAAAGGCAGTTTCTGCTGTTTCTGTCATATTCCACCCCTACCCCTACCCCTACCCCCCAGATTGGGTGGGGGGGTCCTCAGAGTTGATCAAAAATATGCAGGGGAAAAAGTGTTTCCTACTCAAATGTGCAGTATGACATGGTGAATCAGTACTGAAAAATATGATAAGGGAACTGTCATCTGCGTAGCAAGAGTTAACGCATGAGTTAAAAAAAGAAACGTCTCATGCCACAGTAATGACGCATAGAAGAACAGAAGTAACCACGTGAGTCAAGCAACTGAGTCAACCGGGGGCTAGTGGGAATGAAATGGATTTATTTTGATTCTAAGTTCCTCAATGTTTTTGCCTCCAGAAATCCAGGACGAGGACAACAGCCTCGCCATGGTGTACCAGGTGGTCAGTGAGCTCCCCATGCCCAACCGAGACACCCTGGCCTGCCTGATGATCCACCTGCAGAAGTAAGGACCTTGGCCATGACCTTTTCTGTTCGATTGTTCCCCTGGTGGTGGTTGCGTTCCCCGATCTTCCTTACCCCGTCAACCCTGAAACTTAAAAATTTTTGAATTCATTCTCAAATCCAATCATTCCAACAATGTTGCGGTCTCAAACAGAAACCTAGCTCTTTGTAAATCTGAAGCATCATGAATAAACACCAAACACCACGCCCGGATGCTCCTCCGCATCCAGGCGTGCCATCGGCTCCTCCTATCCCCTTCCTGCTCGCTGGGGTCCCCTGTAGGGGGCAAGTGCGTCTACATGCACTTCACACCACCGAGCTGCAGTGTTAACAGTGTACGAGATTATATCTGCTAGGCTATTGACGGTAGCCGGGGTCTTTAATATTGTGTCGTGCTCCCAGAGTGTCCCAGTGCCCCGAGACCAAGATGGACGTGAACAACCTGGCCCGGGTGTTTGGCCCCACCCTGGTGGGCCACGGCCAGGCTGACCCCGACCCCGTGACCATCCTCCAGGACACCAGCCGGCAGCCCAGGGTACGGACCCACGCGCCTCACCACCGACTCTGGATGTCAGCCCTTGCAACGCTACGCTAACAGGAGAGGCTAGTGGTTATGGGGTTTGACTGCCGGGGTCTTCCCAGGCTCTGGGTTCAGACCCAAATGCATGCAGTCTCTCTGTAGGCATCCTCGAGCAAGATGCCTGAAGCCTCCCACCTCCTTAATCACATGAGGCCTAAATGACATGACATGACAACACGGGTAACACTTCACAATAAGGGTACAATAGTTAACCATTAAATAACATTACGTTAATGCAGTAATAAGTATTAACTAACAGTTAATTAACAGTTAACTTATGGTGTAGTTATCATTTAATGGTGTTGTTAAGTGATGCTTACCAATGGTGTTCACGTCAACTAAGGAATTAATCTATACATTAATAGGGTTAATCCTTAGGGGTTAAGGTTAACCTTAACCCTATTCAATAATGTATACATTAATACCTTTTGTTAACATGAACACCATTAGGAAATGGTAACTAACCATTTAGTTAACTGCTTATTAACTGTTAGTTAATTGTTATTTAATGCTTATTACTGCATTAACTACGTTTAGTGAATGGTTAATTATTGTACCCCATTGTAAAGTGTTTGGATATAAATAAGTAAATGGTAAACTTCTTTCTTTTCTATTCATTAAATCTGAAGGTGGTTGAGCGCTTGCTGAGAATCCCAGCATCCTACTGGACCCAGTATGTTCCTCCAGATCACCTGGCCATGGACCACCACGGCTCACAGCTGGACATGTCTATGAACAACGGTAACGTCTGGCGCTGTTGAAATTCCGGGTTCACGAAGGAAATTGTATCGCAGCGGAATCCTATTCATCGCTCTCTTTTGGTATTTTCCTCACAATCATCGATTGATGCATGATGGGTAATTGTGTGTGTGTGTGTATCTATCTGACCAATCAGTGAGCATCTTGGGGCCGGTCAACACACCGGAGCATCACATGATGACCAAGACGCCGTCTTCTGGCTCGCTGTCGAAGCGCATGCTGCACACCCTGTCCAGCACCACACTGTGAGTCCCTCCCTGGCCAGCGTGTAGCACGGCCCAATAGAAACACCTCCATCGGCAGGCGGCCGGGCAGCGTGTAGCACGGCCCAATAGAAACACCTCCATGTTTCTATTGGGCGAGACACTCTCGCCCAATAGAGAGTCTCAATAGCGAGGATGCTTGCTGAAGAGGTGGTACATAAAAAAAAAAAACATAATTAATTGGTTAATATCTATTGTGCTACCAACTTCTGATTCTCATTTGGGGCGGCAGTAGCTCAGTGGATAGAGCGGGGCGTCCACTAACCGTAGGGTTGGCGGTTCGATCCCCACCTCCACAACTGTCCACATGTCGACAAGTGTCCTTGAGGAAGACACTGAACCCCACAAATGTATGACAAAATGTACTGATTGTAAGTCGCTTTGGACAAAAGTGTCTGCTAAAATGCCCTTAATGTAAAAAAAAAATGTAAACAACCGACCGAGCGTATTGTAGGGCTATATTTGTATGTGTATTAATTCACAGGGTTAGCCGTGAATACACCTGGTGTTTTTATTGTAACACTTTTATAATTGTAACATGTTTATAATGGCTCTTCCCGTTGTGTTTTCCTTGGTTCCTTAGTGGTGACTTTGTGAACTCTTGTCTATGCAGGTTTGGGACCAAGGCCAAGCCTGTAGGCTCTTCTCGCCAGGGGACCTTCTTCTCTTCTCCACAGATCACCTGAAGACACCCGTCTGTGTCCTCCTGTTTTTACTCGCATGAATATACTCGCCATATTCTATTCGTTAGCATACTTGTTTGGGAGTTAAAAAAAAATAAGATTTTATGTTTTTCATTCTGTAACGCAGTCTTGTGTTTTAATTTAGTTTTTTTTCGACCACGTGTTTCTAACGGTTTAATGTTTTTAACAAGTGTCTTTTATATATATATATATATATATATATATATATAACGTTTTCTATGAAAATAATGCTTTGTGTGCCTTGCAGTGTTTTTAAATCTTTTGATTACCAATGCTTTATTGATCAGACGGTTTTATTTACTCCTTTGTGACGAGGGAATGTGCTTTCAATCAATGTGGTTGTCACCGCAGAGGCAAAGCTGTGTTGGTATAGTTTGAAAAAGAAATGCAGAATGAAATGAAGGTGAAAATAAGTGTTTGTTGCTCCCTGTTCTCCAGGAGGTCAGTCGCCATTTTCTACTGAACTCACAAAATGTCTTTACACTTGCTATTATATTTATGTCCCCTGCAACCTAAATCCTTTCTGCACATATACAAATGATCACACTAACTTTTTTTCAATGTAACACTGAATTGGAAGGATCTTGCCTTTTGCCACTGGAAGAGTCTGTGTAAATATATTTTTTTCCGCCACAAGAGGATGCTATTGCACCATTTTTTTTCTATATTCATCCTATCTGAAGGACTTGTTTCCATCTTCGTTATTACCTGAGCTTCAGTCTACTACTGTGATGCCCCTGATGACCTGTCTGCTTTGTGTAAAGTCCGACCAAAGGGGCCATGCCTCTCAATAAAAAAAAAAAAAAATCAAGTGTTACCCAAAGGGCCTGGACCTTCATTCATTTCCAAACCCCCGGCCGGAGAGCTCGCCGTTTTGGATGACTTGGAAGATGTTGTAGACGTTGTAAAGCGACGCCAGCGGACCGTTGTAAAGCAAGTACTAAAATGTAAAAGATTGCATAGGAAACCTTCCCCTCGCCGTCTGTAAACGGCGGGTCCCTCAGCATCCTGACCGCGGAGCCGCTGGCCCCTGAGGCCTGTCGGCTTACTGTATAGAGGGAGCAGCGTTTCGTTTCCTTTCAAATTCACCGAATTTAGGAGGATTACCAAAGCAAATGCCCACCTTTTATGATGGCGCACACAACCCAATTGAAGTATTAATATTGTCACTGTTATGTTCTGTTCTCACGGAGGGTTAGAAATTGCACAGAACGGTGAAATAACTGGATCTGCCCCCATTGTGTCTCATGTCTCTGGCCGGAGACGCCTCTTCGCTCACCCAGTGCAGTTTCCTCCGTCATGTGGACTGAATTAAGACGCATTCCTCTGCTTGAACTCGAAAGGGGAGATCAGACAAAAGGCCACATTGAGCTCCAAATACGACATCAAAAAAAGACCTGCTCTTTTGTCTCTGCGGGTTTCTACACATACCAGATGGTCGCGTGGCACTTGAACTACGCTGCCATTGTAAAGCCGGGGATAAATATAATCTATAGAACAATTCAAGTAAAACAAACCAAAAGAAATCTAGCAGGCCTCCAACAGCTAGACCTCACCCAGTCACCCAGTGTCACCCTATTAACTGAATTGTTTATGAATAGTCACGAAGGCATGCGCGTTCGCACGGCCCCTGAACCTCATTCACGTTGAGCGCTATTAGTCTTCATGTTCCCGCAGCGTATCGAGTGTTTTGGTCATTGTTATTCCAGATATGAAAGGGTGGCCAGATAATCCAATCGGTCCGTACCGCTGGATGATAATTCAATTTGGCACTTTGTTCGAACACTTATTACAGCCATCTCCTTAATCCATTGGGTTTTCAACGTTGTTATAAATTGGAGCATGGATCATTTATCGGCGTCGCGTTTCTGTCTGTTAGGCGCTCCCTGCCGCGAACGGCATGTCGGGCGATCACAGCCCCACAAGAGTTAAACGATACCGAGACAAAACCACACGCCTCCAAGAGGCCTCTACTCCGTCTTTTTCTCTCCCCGTCACAGACTACTTGGATGGCAGCTGGAAACCGGCCAATCAAAATAATTTGACTTTCAAATCGACATGAATAGTTTATTAGCCCGAGAGGGCGTCCCCTAGCGTGCGGATTTGGCCCCTCGTCGGGGGGATTATGTGTTTATTTATACTGTACTGAGGGAGCGTTGCACGTTCGGCAGCCCCGCACATCAAACGGCTGTGTAGAACTGTAGCTCCACATCCCATAATGTCTCTCTGTGTGCAGTGGTGGAGCACCCCCCCCCCCCCCCCCCCCCCCCCCCCCCCCCCCCCCCCCCGCCCCGCGCGGCC
>OMKI01036013.1:0-11375 GCA_900302315.1 Phycis blennoides
GTGGAGGTGATGGTGCAGTGCTGGACCACTAAGTGGCAGGGTGGAGGTGATGGTGCAGTGCTGGACCACTAAGTGGCAGGGTGGGGATGATGGTGCAGTGTTGGACCACTAAGTGGCAGGGTGGAGGTGATGGTGCAGTGTTGGACCACTAAGTGGCAGGGTGGAGGTGATGGTGCAGTGTTGGACCACTAAGTGGCAGGGTGGAGGTGATGGTGCCATGTTGGACCACTAAATGGCAGGGTGGAGGTGATGGTGCTGTGTTGGACCACTAAGTGGCAGGGTGGAGGTGATGGTGCAGTGTTGGACCACTAAGTGGCAGGGTGGAGGTGATGGTGCAGTGTTGGACCACTAAGTGGCAGGGTGGAGGTGAGAACCAGGGCATCAGAGGTGTGAGTAGAGAGAGAACCACTGCATGTGAGGAGCTGGGAGAGGGACACGGCTGTGGGGGGGGTGTGTGTGTGTGTGTCTGTGTGTGTGTGTGTGTCTGTGTGTGTGTGTGTGTGTGTGTGTCTGTGTGTGTGTGGTGTGTGTGTGTGGTGTGTGGTGTGTGTGCGTGTGTGCGTGTGTGCGTGTGTTGAGCTTGGACCCAGGAAACCCAGGACATCTTGAGGGGCTGCTTGGAGGCGAGTGGTGGAGGAGGTGTGTGGTGGGAGGTGGAGGAGGTGTGTGGTGGAGGAGGCGCGTGGTGGGAGGTGGAGGAGGTGTGTGGTGGAGGA
Source organism: Phycis blennoides (assembly GCA_900302315.1). Taxonomy (NCBI): domain Eukaryota; kingdom Metazoa; phylum Chordata; class Actinopteri; order Gadiformes; family Phycidae; genus Phycis; species Phycis blennoides. The sequence goes on from OMKI01036013.1 coordinate 717, forward strand.
GGCGCGTGGTGGGAGGTGGAGGAGGCGTGTGGTGGAGGAGGCGCGTGGTGGGAGGTGGAGGAGGCACGTGGTGGGAGGTGGAGGAGGCGTGTGGTGGAGGAGGCGCGAGGCGCGTGGTGGGAGGAGGAGGCGCGTGGTGGAGGAGGCGTGTGGTGGAGGAGGCGCGTGGTGGAGGAGGCGCGTGGTGGGAGGTGGAGGAGCCACGCCGTGTCCATCATCCCCCCCCACAGGGAGCGTCTCACACAGAGGGACGCCACGTCCTCACAATGGAGGCAGCGACCTGCTGGGAATCAACAGTCTCAGGGGAGAGCAGGACGCTACGCTGGCTGTCAGGGGGAGAGCAGGACGCTACGCTGGCTGGGAACACAAAAGACTGGGACAGAGAAGGGGGGGGTCCCCTCAAAGGGCCCCCGGCCGGCCCCCCTGCCCACAGCTCCAGCCCCCGGCCCGAGCAGCGTGCTGATTGGCCAACGGCCGCTCAGCGCCCCAGAGACTGCTGCTCTGGGGCGCTGAGCCCAGCAGGCCAGGCCCCCGGGGTACAGCGGTGTTTGGGGGCGTTAGATTTACGTCCCTCTGAAATCTATATTGTGCCGGGCTGTTTGTGAGCGGGGGCCCGTGACGCGCGGGGAGCAGAGGGTCCGGGAGCCGTCTCACACCGGGGTCTCCTTACAGCAGGGTGGGCCAGCCCCCGTTACCTGCAGGAGGGACCATGTGAGGTGGTACCGGAGGCCTTACTTTAAACTGTGGTTATAAGCTGACACTGACTGACATAGATTTAAGTAGAACTCACTGGGACCATTAAATGAAGCATATTTATTTATTGTTTAAGTCATGCATCATTTATTTTCCTGCAAGTGAACGAAGCTGAATCATTTATCCAGTTTCCAGTTTGATCAAACTACTAAATACTGCCATTCCAGGACAACACTTCTTCCCATCAAGACCTCAATATCAGCATTTCTGAGAAGAGATATGATGTGGAGCCAAGGAGAGCTGTTTATCCCAAGTATTGAAACGTTTGAAATATCTGTCCACATTCTTGTTGATGCCCCAGGTGGTCTACAATCACAGAACCTTGTGGCAGTGCTTGTTTAGATGAATCAGTTCCATGATTGAGCTCCTGTCAGCAGCGTGCCAGCAACTACATGGAATCACAGCACCAAATAAACAGTGATGGGTAAAAACACATCTGTAGCCAGACTCTGACTCACTGGAATGGCAGCGTTTATCAACACAAATATCTTCAGGCCTTCACATCCCCATAAGCATGACCTTACTGTGTGAACAACATCTTGGTTCATTCTTTGCTACCTGTAATGTACATACTATTGTACACACTGTTTTATTCACACCACAGTTTACTTCCCAGCCACATGATTAAAAACAAAAACCTTCTCCAAGCAGAACTCCAGACGCGTCCAGTCTGAGGCCGCTGGTTGGAGGTCTGTGGTACGTGATGCCTCCACTCCTCTTCAGGTCCATGATGATAAACAACTCCCTCCCCTTTAATCCTGCCAAGCTGTGGTTCAAATTACAGCTTCACAGACGCAGAGTTCCTGGAGAATTAAAGGCAACCCAAACTCTAAGCTGGGAGATTGAGATTTCTTCCTCGTCATCCCCCTTTTCTTTCTCCGTTATACAACAACACTTTTTCTTCATTCTTATGTCTCAACAATGTCCAGCTGACAAAATGATAAACCTTTACATGTGTTCCTTTACACGCCAACTCAACCTCCTTCTACTCAACCTCCTTCTCCCATTGCTGCTCGTCAAATCAACTCATCCTACCATCATCAACATAATCAAATCAACTCATCCTACCAGGTCCAAGTCGGACCTCCACCCACTCCCCTGACGTGAGTCAGGGGTTCTGACTCAGTCACCGGGCAAGGCAGCGATGCTGACTTTGCAGGAGGGGAACCCCCATCCACCTCCTCTGGTAAAGAGAAGTCAGAGAAGGAACCAGAGAAGGAACCAGAGAAGGAACCAGTGCACTTCACACGGTTCATTTTCCTCAGCACAGGTTTTCTTTCTCCCTTTGGGGTTATCCACACAACTGAGCATCTGTTCTATGTGACTGAAGTTGATTCCTGGAAGCCGAGAAGCACCTTCTCTCTCACATTCTCCTTCTCCTCAATGTAACCTTCTCCTTGAAGTGGGAAATGCTTCTGCCACTGGATCTTTCCTGGCATTACTCCTGGCAGACTTGTGTCTGCCCTGCTCCCCAAGACATGCATTGTTCCTTATTTTAGGACTGTGATACTGTGGGGGAATTCTGGTTTCTGCATGTTTCATGTCTAGCAAGTTACTAGCAAGTTAGCCATTCCGTTGTCACTCTTCCCACCAGCACCACATAGCTGCAGGCCTGTCAATCATCTGTTACTGGTGACGTTACACCACAATAATGTGGAGTAAAGCTATTTCTGTTGGCCTGCTTGTCTGTCCTGCCGGTCTAATCAGAACCTCACTGCTCCTGATTGATAAGAGACAATAAAGTGGTCATCACCAGATTCAGTTATGTAACCCTTTTTACCCAACGATACGATAATCATAAAAGATTACGTGATGTTAGGTTAACTGATTATGCTTCAACTCTTTGGAATGTTTTACAAGATTAGATAGAAGTTATTAATAATGATGAATACAATTTAATTTGTGTCGTATTCAATTAAAAAAGGTTCCTCGCCTAGAGCTACATTCACATGAGCCTCATGACCTGATTGTATACAAACGCTTTCAGCCCAGAAGCTTGGCCTTAACCTGGCCTTACATAACCCGCCAGGGTTCAATTCTACCTTCAAGTCCCTTTTCAGATGCATCATCTTTATCTTAGGTTGATTAATTTCCATCTACATTTTATTGCTGATGCAGATATCACACACACACACACACACACACACACAGACACACACACACACACACACAAAGTTGTGTGGCCTTGCTGGAGGACAGATTAAACGGAGCCGATACCTTGAGGTTGACAGGAACACTCGGTTCCACAGATTGAGTAACAGGCCTCCTTTATCACGCTTGGCTCTCGCTGTGAATTTGTTACTCAGTTACCTCGAAAAGTCTTGGGCGGTTTCAGCACCTGTCTCCCAGTGTTGTTTCGTTGGTCACGGTTGTGTTATGGCTTGTAAAAGACAAACAGTGAGGTACACAGGAGGCACCGGGCAGGACTCACCGCGCTGAGCTGCTGGCGGAGCCGCTGGCTGTGTTCCGCGTGGTCCTGCTGGGCTCGGACCTTCTCCCTCTCAGCCTGACGCACGGCCCCCGTCAGCGCCTCCACCCGGGCGCTCAGCTCCACCACATCCCGCTCCAGCTCCCCCGCCTGGCTCTCCCACTGAGACTGGCAGCTGGTCAGCTTCAGGCGCAGCTCATGTCTGCCCTGCTCCAGCTCCTGCAGGGTCAGAACACACAGCGGTACCATGCCAGAGCTGCACTGTGGTGCTACGCACACCTGTTGATCTAGAACTCCTCTTGTTTCTACACGAGGGGATGAGGTGGGAGATGGTGGTCCACACAGCAAATCTACTTTTCTATTTGTCATGTGCTGAGGTGGAAACGTTGCACCTTTTTTTTGTGTATCCAAAACACTTTCAAACATTCATAACACTTTTCTAACATTCAAGCCATACAAGGGGAGATTGTGGGGCAACAGGCCCAAAGTCAAATTATTTGTGTTTATCCGAAACCATTCCAATGATACATGTGTTAAGCTTTATCTTAATAAGATCTTGAAATACAAAAGAAGCCATTTGGGCGACGTGTCAGTGACTGGTCCCACAAACAGGACGTGCAGATCAGAAAGAAGTTTCCAATTTGAAATATACATTCCTATTGGATGCCACATGCTTTGTTAAACTGCAGTAAGCATTTCGAAACATGTTGCTATACATTCATATTTTAAATACTTTAAATGCTAGCACCCAAAACGCAAACAGGGCTCGTCCACCCTGGATGAAGGCCAGGTTCACCTGCGGGCTGCGTCGACGTTTTCCACCGACCAACTTATGTCGAAAAGTAGTAATGACCATATTTTTAACAAAATAATACAATACTGAGAAGACGTTTCATATGTTGATGACGATTTTTTTTGATCGTGTGTCATGGTGCGAAAATCCATTCCACGTCACGGACGTCATACCAAAGTCTTCATTTCTTTATGTTATTAAAAAGAAACGACTTAACGATGGATTTAAAGGCGAACTTACCTCCAGTTTGTCCGTGTATTGCTCATGGAGCTTTTCGCTCTGATCTTTCAACTGACGGTTTTCCAGCAGCAATGCGTTTCCCAGCTGGGCTGCCAGCAGAAGCTCTTCCTCCTTTTGTTTCAGGGCGCTGAGGAGTTCACTGGGGTCCTGCTCGTCTGTTATTTCCTCCGTCCCATAATCAAAGAAGCCGTCCTCAAACTCCATGTTCTTGGATTTTAAACCCCATTGATCAAGTCGATCCATGATTTAAACCTACTCAGTCCTTTAAATATCCAATACTTCCAATATATTTACAAATGTAATAAATATATTAAATATTCACTTAAATATAGTAGACCCCTACTCGTAGAGTAGCTATAGGCCAATGTACTTCATCGGGTAGAAAAGGTTTCCTCCCAACAAGCGGCCCCTTGCTGAAGGTCCACCTGAGCCTCTGAAGGTCCACCAGAGCCTCTGAGGACCACCGAGCCTCGAGGCGGACTGGTACGGAGTGGGCGGGGCCTCTGTCACCTGCAGGTGATGTCCTCCAAAGGTACGTTACGTCACTAAAACCGCATGTCGCTAAGCAACCGTTGATTACTACACAGCGTTCAGTTCACACCAGTCAAATGACCAATAATAATAAACTGGCCAATTAAAGCCATGAAGACGTCAGTCTTTATGGCTTTAATTGGCCATTGAGTAATCGTGTTAAAGTCAAAGTTGGCCTAAGGTTCAAAATGTAAAAAACAGGACTGCAAATAAGTATTTTCGAAAAAACGTTTCTATCTGTCGCTCAATACTGATAGGGCCTATATGTAAAAGTATTAAGTACAGAGTTAAGCAAAAAGTGATTTGAAGATATATATCTCTTTCTCACACACGGGGGGATTAAGGGTACGAACCTGCTGCTGTCACGAGATGAGCGACGGCGGTATCCAATCAATGGTTAGAGGGGGCGGGGCGTACGGAGACTACAGCAAATGAAATAACAAAGCAGGGACACACACATGACCTTTCTAGTGACTTAATAAAATACATTGAAGGTACCCTATTTTACCACCAGGTGTGATGTTGATGAGCCATCACAAGCCGTTTCAGTCTGAATCTACCACTGATAAGTAGATCAGGCTAGCAGCCTGACTACACTTTACTTAGCTATATCAGGACACATACTCTTAGTTTTCCGATATCCGAGCAGTTTGTCCATTTGTATGTAACTTGTGAACAATTAGAGCTACAGTGATATATAGATAGACATATAGACATATAGATACAACTAGTAGGATCAGGCCTACCATCTTTTCAAAAACCACAGACACATCAGAAAGACTCTTTTATTTGACAATATGCATCACAATTAAGTCTTGTCTTCACATCAGAGAAGTTGTTCTTCATGCATATCAGCCTCAAGTCACCATATCATGTAACTTTCTCATTTTAAATGCAACAGGCAACAAAAAGCCTATACATACAAAATTTCTCAGATACAAATAAAAATATTGGTTAAATGGTACGATATACAGTATGTGGTTTAAGACTGAACGGAGTTATCACTATGGTAACAGTGACATTGTCGTCAACACAACGGCATATCAATGTCGTGTAACCATTTCCTGCTCATGGGTGGACATCTGACATTGTGGGCTTTAATTCAGTCATTGTCCTTTGACATGTTTGTAAAATGTTGGCCGCCTTGCAGGGACACTGACGACAGTGTCCTGTAACCAGAGAAATACCTCTTTCCAATTTAACTGTTAGGTATTAGGTTAGAGTTGATGAGTTTAAGTATTAGTTTAGAGACGGTTAAGTGGAATCACCCAAGTGAAATCATGGACAGGGACGTGGTGTGTTTAGTTGACTGAGCCACAGCACCCCCCGGTGGTGGACCCTGGAACATCAGCCCTTTGTTGGATCAGCTGAAAGGGATTCACAATGGCCACCTGTAGGAATAGTTACACATGAACCACAACAAACAGCATCCACTCAAATACGTCATTGAACAAGTAGTTGATGCCTGATTGATATAAATTATTCATATTGGGTTATATAAAACATATAGTACAACATGTCCGATATGTACCCCATACAGTACGTGTTGTGTTGGAAACGGAATCATTGACATGATTTGTGGCTTGGGTTTCCTTTCCTCAGATCCTGGTTGGGATCATTATATCAGCATTTCAAAGTAGGTGCGTCTGTGTCGCTCTTTGAACAAGTTAAGATTATTATCATCACCAGTAGCCTATATATACATTATCCATATACATATATTCCATACACATATTTACATATGTGTGCGCAATCTCTGCATCACTGCCCATGTAACCAGCCTGTGTAGAGTACCAGCAGGTGGGGTTGGGTGGTGACATGCAGAGTACCAGCAGGTGGGGTTGGGTGGTGACATGCAGAGTACCAGCAGGTGGGGTTGGGTGGTGACATGCAGAGTACCAGCATGTGGGGTTAGAGCTGACCTTGGGGCTGCCCACACACGGTGGAGACGGACCTCCAGACGGCTGCATGGTAAACTTATCAGAGAACCTGGACCGGGTCAGGATCTGGTCCACATCCCCATCCACCTGGACCACCTCATTCACCTGAAATACACAGCATAGTAATATATATGTAATAATATATTCCCATATTAATATCATCAGAGTAACGATGCTATCAACACGTACGTGTACCAGTTGCTGTTTGCTTTACGGCTTTTCTTTCAATAAGCCTCATGCTGCTTTCCTGGGAGCCAGGACTGACCTTGAAGGTGTACTGAGAGTCAAAGGTGAAGCTCTCCTCCGCCCCCGCGATGCCCCCGTGGTACTCCACCTGCCGGGGTTCCCCAGAGCCCCGCGGAACCTTGAACAGGCGGTACGTGGCTGAGAGGAACTTGTAGTCACCTTTGTTCCAAAAAGGGAAAGAAAGAAAAGATATTCTAAATTGCCACAAGATTGATACCCAGAACAACATCACGGCAGTCAATCAGAAGACCAAACCCAGAATGCTCTGCATCTCCTTGTCGAACACGGTGATGGGGGTGCAGGTGACCAAGCGCGGGGGGCTGAATCCCACCTCCTCCGCCAGCTGCATCAGCTCCTCCCACCAGAGGGCTCCACTGAGGCACTCACCTGTCAGGTGAACAAGCCCTCAGTGTTTCCCACCACTCTATTGGCCACTTCATGCAGAAGACTGAAATGGTCAAAAGGTCATAGATACCCCAGAGAACTTCATTATTTTTGATATCCTCTGTTAATCTTCCATTGCTGTAGACGTCACTGAAGTAGAGCTCCCCACCTTCCTGATGACAGTGAAAACACAGTTCAGGCGCCCACATCTGTCTGAAGTCAAGATGCAGGGTTGTTTTTTTGTGTGTGAATAATGTTTTGATGCTTGAGCAAAGCCATGTGCAGAGAACCGGTTAGTATTGTGAGTGTACGGTTGATCACTGCCTCTGGTTCAGTCAAACATGTCAGGGCTGGATAATGCTCAGGGAAACTAACCGTCTGACATTGAAGACATGAGAAACTGGGATTCTCTGTAGCAGTACGGTGACACAGTTTGGTATATAATGCATCGCCTTATTTTTGTTAATTTAATTTGGCTTTTTCTTTTACATTATTGGAAGGGTTGGCTTCTTATTAAAAACATTGGTGTGTGAATTTGTGAGATTTACTTTTCCAAATAGGAGTTCACAAAATACACAAGCAAGTCTGCAAAGACGTTTACAACTTCATTACTTTACTAACTTTACTAACTCATTACAAGATTCCCAGAGCCTTTCACCAACCTGTGCTGTCCCCCAGAGACAGAACGGTCGTGCGCTAACCCCGGCCTACCTTCAGAACACGGTAGGCTTCCTCCAGGACTGGCTTCTTGTCCGGACACAGGTTCACTGCGCCGTTGGAACTGACAAACAACGAGGCGGCTTCAACAACATGCATCGGAGTGCCGTCGACAGAAATGTTTGATAGAAGAAAAACATGAGAAAACAGGAAGCAAAGCTTACATTAAGACATCATACGAGTTCCCCTCCATCCCAGCTTCAGTCAAGGCCTCGATGTAACCCTGGACAAACTTGATGTTGGGGGTCTTATAGCCAAACTCCTGAGTGTGGTAGTCAATATAGGTTCTGGCCACCTCCAGCTACAGCAAAACAAGAGCAATTAGGGACCCATGTTCTGGTGGCGGCTTTCTTTGACCTAAAACAAACTGTTTTGAGTAAGATGTTGTCGACTTGTGCTTTGGAGCCTCTTGACTGTGACTCGTGGTCGCTTTGCACTGTGAAAACAATGCTAATAATGTTTTTGGACTTGCTGCCTGAATCCTTTGCCCACAGAGCAACTTTAAAACGTTTGGTAGCAGCCCACTTTAAATAGAAGTCTGGCCCATCACACCTGCATTGTCCTTTCTTTATAAAGCCAATTATGAATGATTCACATTTGTATTATACCCATCCTTTTATTGCCACATTTAGCTTTTTTGTATGCTGCCATTATGACCCAATGTCCCCATTGTGGATAAATGACCTTGTGTAACCTAATCCAACACAAGTCACACACACAGTTGTTTCCTGTGTGTGTGTGTGTGTGTGTGTGTGTGTGTGTGTGTGTGTGTGTGTGTGTGTGTGTGTGTGTGTGTGTGTGTGTGTGTGTGTGTGTGTGTGTGTGTGTGTGTGTGTGTGTACCAGCTTCTCAGTCATGTCTATGCCGGTGACTTGGCCCTTGTCTCCCACCAGATGACTCAGCATGTAGCAGTCTCTCCCACTGCCACTGCCCAGGTCCAGAACCCGGCAGCCCGACAAGCCCTCCGGCACCACCAGGCCACACCCATAGTACCTGTTCAGGTACACTGTGATGTAGTGTCCCGTCTCTTAGAGCGGTCCAATGGACCCTCCGTCCACGGCCTGGATGTCATGTGGAGAGTGTGGTGCAGCATAGTTTTATGTGCAAATGCAACTGAAATAATTATTAGAAACATATTTGGTTGGCTATAACAAAACCAATAGAAAAAGGTAGCGCTAGTTGTGATTTAAAGTCTGCAACAAACCAAAACATTTACAAATGAATGAAAGTATCTAATTAATGAAATAATCAAGGGCAAGATGCAACCCAAACTACATTGCTTTTCTTTTGCTGTAATACTGACAACATTGTATACGTCTCTTGTACACTAATGGCAAGTCTTTGTTTAGTATAAGGCTTGCGTGTCTCTTTCTGTATGATTTGATGGTATGGTTTCTCCCCCCCTCCAGGGCCTGCTCTGGGGCGGTGGGGGGAGGTCAGGGGTTACTGGGCGGTGGTGGGAGGTCAGGGGTTACTGTTAGAGGGACTGACTTGGCAGTGACTTCGGGGTGCACCAAGCTGAGAGCGTGGCGGATGTGGGCAGGAACCGGCCGTGGGGAGGCCACACACGCATCCGTCTTCAGATCCAGGGTCTTCTTCAGAACCTTTCCATAGAACTGCTGAAATTGGACCAAACGTTGCGAATGTAACTCGACATGAGCATGAAAAGTATGGAAACAACGGGTGGACATACATTCATTACGATACATTCATTAACAGAAAAAGAGAACATACTTTGACCTTCGCGTGCGTGGCGCTTTCCTTGAAGCATTTCCCATTTGCACTGAGGAAGAGCAAATGATTCACCAAAGGTTTATAAGGGCAGGGTGCTAATTGTGCTAATAAATAAGTACATTTGACTTGAATAAGTACTTTAGGCTAAATTGGTTCGCAGCTGCGTCACCTGTATTGTCTTAAATAAAAAAGTAAAGTCTCTTCATGGACTCGTCAAAAGATTAGATTAGATTAGATTAGATTCAATTTTATTGTCATTGTGCAGAGTACAAGTACAGAGACAACGAAATGCAGTTGGCGTTCTAACCAGAAGTGCAAAGGAGCGATTAAGGTGCAGTATTGTACATGAGTAGTGCAATATTGAAAAAGTGACAGTAGTAAACAGTAAGTAACTTACTTAACAACAGTAAACAATGAACAGATAGTGCAAGTGGAGGTGGTAATTGTGGAGGTGGTACGGAAATACTAAGTAACAGTGTAAAAGGGGTGCTCATGCAAGTTAACTAACTTTTGGGGCACCAATTAATATTATTTTGGTCATTCTTACCCCCTTGTTGCAGCCATCGTCTACTTGATCAACTCAAAAAGTGTCGTCGATTGAATGCAGTATCCTATTTGTTCCGCCGCCAGCTACAGCGTTACGACAGCAACTCTAAAGACCTCATAAACCACAGCACCGCATGAATCCACCAAGGCGACTCACACCGGCCCTAAAGCAGCCAATGAACTCTCTCCTAGCCCACTGGGCATCTCTAAAGCAGCCAATGAACTCTCTCCTAGCCCACTGGGCATCTCTAAAGCAGCCAATGAACTCTCTCCTAGCCCACTGGGCATCTCTAAAGCAGCCAATGAACTCTCTCCTAGCCCACTGGGCATCTCAATGTCTATCTATG
>OMKI01036017.1:8541-20112 GCA_900302315.1 Phycis blennoides
CACCTTCTGTCACAGGTTCATGCCCAACATCTCCGCACCAAAGATCCCAGATGGAGATAAAGTCGACTTTGATGTGAGCACGCACACGCACGCACACACACACGCACGCACACACGCACGCCACACGTACACACACGCGCACGCACGCACGCACACACACACACACACACACACACACACACACACACACACCATAATAACAACAACACTATGTTACCATCAAAGTCAAAAGTCAAAGTAGCTTTATTGTCAATTCCTTCACATGGCAAGACATACAAAGGAATGGAGAGGACGTTTCTCACTCTCCCACGGTGAAACAGATAAAGTGCACAACAGACAAGACATTCCTAATACCACTGTAGGCTTCACCTCAACATTGTTAGGATCAAGTGGTCTGGGTGTTTGATGCCCAATGTTCACCATCTACCTGTAGGCATCCCTGAGCAAGATGATACCTAGCCCCTACCTGCTCCTTAATGACCTGTCTCTGGACTGTCTAACCCCTACCTGCTCCTTAATGACCTGTCTCTGTACTGTCTAACCCCTACCTGCTCCTTAATGACCTGTCTCTGTACTGTCTAACCCCTACCTGCTCCTTAATGACATGTCTCTGTACTGTCTAACCCCTCCCTGCTGCTTAATGACATCTGAATTTAGTAAATCTCTCTGGATAACTATATCAGATAGATTACTAAATTGTCCTCTGTTCCTCCTGTAGGCAGGGTGCTGAGCTGCAGACCCTACGCTGTGACCTGGGTAAGACCCAAGCCAGGCTCGACCAGGCCAAACTGGAGCTCCAGCAGAACATCCAGCAGAACCAGAAGTTATCTTCACAGGTAGCCCTTCATATCACCCAGCATCATCTTCAATCCACTGACCCACCTCCCCATCTTGTACTGCTGCTAACAAGGCTTACACCTGGGGGTCCACTCTCAGTCAGAAGGTCTTTCTGTGGGGTTCACTAGGGTTAGTTCACTACAGGGTTGGGTTCACTACAGGGTTGGGTTCACTACAGGGTTAATTCACTACAGGGTTAATTCACTACAGGGTTGGTTCACTACAGGGTTTGGTTCACTACAGGGTTAGTTCACTACAGGGTTAATTCACTACAGGGTTAGTTCACTACAGGGTTAGTTCACTACAGGGTTAATTCACTACAGGGTTAGTTCACTACAGGGTTAGTTCACTACAGGGTTGGGTTCACTACAGGGTTAATTCACTACAGGGTTAGTTCACTACAGGGTTAATTCACTACAGGGTTAATTCACTACAGGGTTGGGTTCACTACAGGGTTAGTTCACTACAGGGTTAGTTCACTACAGGGTTGGGTTCACTACAGGGTTGGGTTCACTACAGGCTTAGTTCACTACAGTGTTGTGCTCACTTGGGTTGGTTCACTACAGGGTTGGGTTTACTGCAGTTACATTTACATTTAGGGCATTTAGCAGACACTTTTGTCCAAAGCAACTTACTACAGTTGCTTTGTAGTAAGTTACTAACTTACTTAGCAAAGTACATTTGTGGGGTTCAACATGTAGACAGTTGGAGGTGGGGATCGAACCGCCAACCCTCCGGTTACTACAGGGTTGGTCTACTACAGGGATGGTTCACTACAGGGATGGTTCACTACAGGGATGGTTCACTACAGGGTTGGTCTACTACAGGGATGGTTCACTACAGGGATGGTTCACTACAGGGATGGTTCACTACAGGGTTGTGCTCACTGGGATTGTTCACTACATGGTTGTGACTGTTAGAAACCTTTGGATTTACCTGATATTCATCATGAACTTTGTTGGTCCTCAGCTGGAAATCCTGGAGAAGGAGTCTGAGGAGGAGATCAGGAGGCTGAGGAATAAGGAGGCACGGAGCCGAGAGGAGGTGCAAACGCTCCTCCGGGAGGCTGAGCGGAACAGGAGGGAGGAAGAGGAGGAGGTGACGAAGAGGAACCTTGAGCTGACCACCCAGAAGGAGAATCTCCAGAAAACCCACCAGACAGAGGTCTGTCTGTTCCACACAACGTCCTGGCTGAGTGAAGAAGCATAACTGGTTGCTCTACAATTTGGCCAATAGGATTTCTGTGGGTGTGGTCGATGTGTGATTGGCTCATCTTTGTTTTATGGTGGTGGGCGGGGCCAGTCTGTTCATAGGCCAAGTTAGAGTTTGTGGACGGAGTCACAACATTTATGGGTGGGGCTTGGTAGTACATCATTCATTACTTACTTACTACTTACTAATTACTTACGTACTTACTGACTGTGTTTGTGGGCGGGGCCATGGTGTTTATGGGTGGAGCCATAGTGTTTGTGGACATTTCTCTTCAGCGGCTGTCTTCCTGTTCCTCCAGCTGCAGCAGCTGACCGCGTCCCACATCGCAGTGCTGGAGGCTGCAACACACGCAAGAGACCAGCACCAGACCAGCATGGATGCCATGGCAACCGAGATGCTGCAACTAGAGGGCCGTCTGGAGAGGGTGGCATCCGAGCGAGACGCGCTCAGAGATCAACTCGGGTAGCGAACCCTGCAGCGCTCCACACAGACCTGCTGGAAGATGTTTCCCCTGGAATCTCCCTGCTTGATTTTGTTGTGTTTTCTAGCCAAGCGAGCCGAGTGTTGGAGGGCCAGGCCACCGAGCTGCAGAACCTCCGAGGCTACATCGGAGAGCTGGAGCCCCAGAGAGGGCAGGAGGAGAGGCTGGCGGAGGCCGTGCAGGTGCACACTACAGTCATTGCATTCCTTCAGAGTTGGCTGAGCTCTCGCCGGCCGTATCATAGGCTGGTAGAGTCTGGTGGTGCAGGTGATGTGCAGCACTCTCACATGCATAGTGTGTTATGGCGACCCATCTCGCTCGTTGCAGAAGCTGTGCAAGGAGAAGGAAGCCCTGGAGAAGACTGCAGATCTTCTCACCATCAGACTGAAGTGTGTGAACGAGATCCTCACGCTACAAGAGCAGAAACTCCTCCACAAGGTTCCTCTTGCGCCTCCTTTTTAACTTGGAACACGCTAGAACGTAATGCGCGTGGAGAGACGTCTTGAGACAGGCTGACTCTGGGTAGAACCAGGGGTCGTATAAGGATTAGACATCAGAATAATGTTAGGTTTGAGAAACATCTCCCATGAGAGTCTTGGACCTCTTCCATTGGCATAAAGTATACACTGTTTTCAGATGAGTTAAAATCTCAGGAAAAGGACAACCTCATTAATAACAACCATGTGGCAGACTACAATGCACAGGTTTACAATTTATAGTCTAACATCTGACCACTCGCATCCTGCTGAACGAGGACTTGTTTCTGTGAGAAGTAAAACAAATGTGATCATCTGTGTTCTGCTTCCAGTCGGCTAACAAATCAAGAGGTTTAGATTCCCTGCTGTCCACACCAACACATCACGCAGGAGCCCATCTGAGTGGTCCACCTCACGGTGCAGAACCTGGCCTCCAGAAGCTGGGCTGCTTGTCTTGACTACCGGTCTCTCCCTCCAGAGCCTGTCGGACCCCCTGCTGTCCAGCGGGGGCTGTGAGGGTCTCGGGGTGCTGCGTCTCTGGAGGGAGCGGGTGTTCTCCCTGTGTCTCCGTCTGCGTACCCAGGAGCTGGAGCTGAAGACTGAGAGGGAGAGGAACTGCTCAGGGGTGAGGAGAACCCAGAACCAGGGACCACTGGTGAAGGAATGCAGTGACACAAGCACAGTTGCCCATGGCCCGCGGAGTGACCTGGTTCCCCGCTTGTTCTGTAAGGTCTGCAGGAAGCCGTGTTTGGGTGGTTCATTTTTTACATTCAAACCAAGTTCCCAACGTAACATGAAATGAAAACGCCTTCCGCAATAAAGTAAAAATCAGAAGTAAATAAAAATAATGTTTGCGCTTCAAAAGTCTGAGCTTCTCTGTTGCTGGAGCAGGAGAAGACTCTGCAGCAGGAGGTGAAGCAGGAACAGCTCCAAAACACACTCCTCCAACACAGCCTGGACAACAGACTGGCCCAGCTCCACCTGGAGGAGGTGGCCGTGCAGGTAACCTGACCATCCAGCTCCATCACCTAACCATCCATCACCTCCTCACCATCCTGCCTCATCACCTCCTAACCATTCAGCATTGATCATGTTCATTCTCAATGTTCTTTCCCTCTGGGTTTGAGGTTCTCCTTGAAGACCTCTACAGGCTTGGGGGGGGGGGGGGGTAAAGCCCTTCGGGACGCCACTGGGATTACAGAATGGATTTGTTACACAGGAAGGAAACGTCAGGGGCAGGACAGCAGAGGGCACTGTTGGCTCAAGCAAAAGAGCTCTGAGGGAATGGAAGCCAAAAGGTTTCTGGATGTGACTCTGCTGTTGTCTCCTCCCATGAGCCCAGAGCCTGAAGGAGGAGCTGGCTACACTGGGCAGGGAGAACACTGAGCTGACATCCTGGAAACATCAAGCCAGCACTGACCTGGCGACCGTGAAGGACGAGCTTCAGAGGTGAATGACATCATCTGACCGGAGGAAGGCGAGAACCCTCTGAAGAGTCCTTCCCCAGGTTGTGAGACACCACCTTGTCCTTCCTCAGGTTCAGCGCAGCCTTTGAGGCCCGGGTAGCAGACGTCAACAAGTCCCAGGAACAACTCCACGTATTCTCCCAGAGGCTGACATTCGCTAAGAGGAGGGTCCAGACCATCCAGGGTAGGTGTAGTCCTACTCATCCAGGGTCCAGACCATCTGAAGTACGTGTAGTCCTACTCATTCACATCAGAATCTAACAGAATCAGTCCAAGTGTCTCAGCAGTGTTTCTCTGCTCTGTCCAGCGATGACTGAGATGGTTCTGGGAATATATTTGGCATGGAGCTCATCTTAAAAATGATATTCTAATGAAACAAATCTACTGACTACTACTGAATCTGCTGTTCCTGAGTAAAGCATATGTTAACATGAGCAATATTATCTTTTCTTAGGTTAAGAGTAGCTCATACAGACTGTGTGCTGTAGCTGTCCAGTGGCTTTCAACTTACTGGAGATACATGTGCTGTTTCTGCTCCACAGGACTGCTGGCGAGGAGGTCAGCCCTCCAGAAGGTTCAGCACAGCTCCAGACAGACGGCCCAGGAAGACCACCGGTGAGAACACAGAGATGCTTACTAGTGGGGCTCAGAACAACTACTACATACAGTATGTACTGGAGGAGCTACCAACCAATTCAGGTGCTGGACCACCTGGACACCTGGTCATTACTAGTCATTACTCTAGAGCAAACCATGTTCTATGTCTTTGGAAGAAGGGAACTATTTTGTAATCTCAGGGAGTTCTTCTTAATACATTCAATTCAGAAACATCCACTCTGTGGTGTGTGGTTCTCCAGACTGATCCTGGTGTGTGGTTCTCCTCAGGGTGAGGTGTCTCCAGGCAGAGCTGCAGCTGCTTGGTGAGGAGAGGGAGGAACTCTGTGAGGAGCTGAGAAGAACTCCAGAGCTCATCGACAAGGCTCTGGCCCAGCTGAGAGAGACGTGTAGGACTCCTCCACCTCCACCATGTCCATCATCTAGCACCACCATCTCCACAACAATATTAACAATCCTCACCAACTCCACCAGCATCACCACCATCAGCTCCTCCATGACATCTCGCCCTCCTCCTCCTCTCCCCCCTCCTCCGCTAGTCGGGTGTCAGCTGAAGGAGCAGCAGGTGGAGCTGGATCAGAGCAGAGGAGCCCTGGCTGAGGCCCTCTCCTCCCAGAAGGAGGCGCAGCAGAGAGAGCAGGAGGCGCTGGCTCGGCTGGAGGAGACCAAGGCTGGGCTGGAGGAGGTGCAGGAGCAGAGCCAGCAGGGTGAGGAGGTGGTGGTTGTGGGACCCTTAATGCTGGCGAACCTTGGAAAATGAAATCAATATTCTGGAAGTCATGACTGTTTGGAAACACGGATGTAATGTGCGTGTGCGTAGGCCTGCAGGCAGCAGAGGCCCGTCTGTCGGAGCGCGTGGCTGAGATGGAGGGCCAGGTGAACACCGCCAGAAGAGAACACACCAAAGCAGGTGGGAGGCTGTTTCCTCCCCAGGATCACCCTCCTGCTGGCAGTGATCCCACCACGCCTCCCTCTCTCCCCCAGTGATCCCACCACGCCTCCCTCTCTCCCCCAGTGATCCCACCACGCCTCCCTCTCTCCCCCAGTGATCCCACCACGCCTCCCTCTCTCCCCCAGTGATCCCACCACGCCTCCCTCTCTCCCCCAGTGATCCCACCACGCCTCTCTCTCTCCCCCAGTGATCCCACCACACCTCTCTCTCCCCCAGTGATCCCACCACACCTCTCTCTCCCCCAGTGATCCCACCACGCCTCCCTCTCTCCCCCAGTGATCCAACCACGCCTCACTTCTCTCCACTAGTGATGGCGCTGCGGCAGCTTGACAGACAGGTGACCCGGGAGCGACAACAGGGGAGGCGGGACCAGCAGCTCTGGATTGACCAATCACAGAAGGAGATCCAAGACCTGCAGAGACGCCTGAAGGAGATGGAGACTGACAGAAACCTGCTGCTGGTAGGATGGAGATATAGAGAAACATAACCTACTGGTAGGATAGAGATATAGATGAGATGGAGAGAGGGAGATTTAATTGTAAATCTAAAACAAATAATGAAAAATTAAATGTTGTTGACCTCTGACCCTGGTTCAACTGACCTCCAGGCCAGTGTCCAGGAGAGGGGTCATGTGACGGAGGTCAGGAGAGCTCGCATGGCCTCCAGCCTCCCCCACACCACCACGCACGCCTCAGGTACCATGGACACCCACCTGCACCTTAGCACTGTTTTAACCAGGTGTCCAAAAGCAAAGTAGTCTTCAGCACTAAGCTCAGCACTTAAAGGTTGTGTGTGTGTGTGTGTGTGTGTGTGTGTGTGTGTGTGTGTGTGTGTGTGTGTGTGTGTGTGTGTGTGTGTGTGTGTGTGTGTGTGTGTGTGTGTGTGTGTGTGTGTGTGTGTGTGTGTGCATGTTAGAGAACCTCTTCTCTGTCCTCACTGACCTCAAGGTCCTGAGCTCCTCTGTGGTCGACGGCCCTGATCAGGAGGAGGAGGAGGAAGGAGAGAGGGAGTAGGAGTGAGGAGGAGGAAGAGACGCCCACCTCCCGTCTGTCTGACTCCATCACAGAGGTCCTCCATCTTACCGTTACCACGACAACATCCTGAAGGCTTCCCTGAGTGGGTTCTCAGAGTGCATTCTCCGCAGCATGAATTCATGGTTCCTGGTTCAGCGGAGTTGGCGTGGTCATGTCTCCTCGAGTTCAGCAAGGTGAAATCAGTGGTCTTCAACATGACACTTCTCTTGTGTTTTGTCTCCTATGTTGGATGATTTGTGTGTTTCTCACATATATAGTGAGTGTTTTATCATCTGAATAAGAATATCTCCACCTTAAAATAAACTAATCCTTACCAGCATGTTGTGTTTCCATGGAAACGTCCATTCTTCAGTGAATCATAACTCCTTCACAGAATGATTTAAAGACCTGGGTTACAAGTACTGAAGTGGAAGTAGGTCTACAATGTTTAAGAATAAAGGCATGTTACTGAAAACATTTAGAGCTGTGAAAATAAACCTTTGAATACTGAAACAGTTTACATGAAATTCAAGATATAAAACTCCCAAATATATAATATTACTACCCGAGATATATTTCGGGTAATAACGGGTACTCAGAGTAGACACCAGAGGGCAGTGTTTTCAAGGTCTTTGGCGGATCAGGAGGCGTCCAGAAACTTATAAACGGTGATACAGTGATAAACTGTTTATACTAATAAAGATGATCAATTATTGCGATCTCAGTTAGGTGAAAAAAAAAAAAAAAAACCTCCATCCGTTGTAATGAAATGTAAAATGATGGAGACTGCAGAGAGGCTCCACCCTACCTGATGACCTGCTGGCTCCACCTTACCTGATGACCTGCTGGCTCCACCCTACCTGATGACCTACTGGCTCCACCCTACCTGATGACCTGCTGGCTCCACCCTACCTGACGACCTGCTGGCTCCACCCACCTGATGACCTGCTGGCTCTACCCTACCTGACGACCGGCCACTGATTCAGGCTCTGGCTGCTGGAATGGTTCTGCTGCTGAAGGATTGAGGAAACGTTTGGCATTACCCTGACTTTGGATAAAGACATCTGCTCAAATGATTAATGATGTAACCTCAGTTGTGTTGATAGACTCAAGACGAGATGAAGAAACTGCATCTTGTCTTCAGAGGTCAAGAGGGACTTGTCTTAAGATGAGATGAAGTAACTACATCTTGTCTTCAGAGGTCAAGAGGGATGTGTCTTAAGACGAGATGAATAAACTACATCTTGTCTCCAGAGGTCATGAGGGCTGTATCCCTACAGGCGTCTTAGAGCATCCCAGTGCACATCATCATCGTCATGGTGATTTGAGTCCCGGACCAGGTTCGGGGTCGGGCCGGCGGTGGATGCTGACGTGATTGGGGCCGTCAGGGGACACCACCAGCACTGGGTCCGGAGAACGGGGTCACAGGGTATTTTTAGACTCTGGAGTCTGGGGGCTCTGCCCGGGGCGGCCCTGGGTTCAGCTGTCCCATCCCAACGGTGGGGGTGGTGTGTAGGGTGGGGGAGGAGGTGGTGTTGGTGGTGATGGGATGGTGGAGGAGATGGTGGTGTGGTCTACAGAAGCAGACCAGTCCTGGTGTTGCGTTGGTGGTGTTGGCGGAGGGCCAAAGAGAGCTATGAGTAATGAATATAGAGTTCCCTGAGAACAGCGAGATGATCCACGCAGAGAGGAGGTTGTTCTACCTGACAAACAGCGACCAGAAACCCTTCAGCCAGAGACACACTCTGCTAACCGCTAGCACCCTCAGCTAGGAGACACCCAGTCAGCTAGGAAACACTGGGTCAGCTAAGAGACACCCAGTCAGCTAGGAGACACCCTGTCAGCTAGGAGACACCCAGTCAGCTAGGAGACACCCAGTTAGCTAGGAGACACCCTGTCAGCTAGGAGACACCCTGTCAGCTAGGAGACACCCTGGAGCAAAGGCTACAACACATGCAGTCTAACCTCACAGCCCCCTGCTGGTTTCTCTTTCCATCTGCTGAAGAGAAAAGAGCAATGCTGCAGGATTTCCTTCATATTTGAGACTCAATCACATGTTAAATTCATTGCTTGATGAATGCCAGACAGTGAAGCTACAGGGCGATCACAGTTAGCTTGGAGTCTTGGAGAATAGCTTTAGCTCTCATTTATTCACAGGTTGATGCATGGCTGGCTGGGAGCTGCTGGTGAACGCTGTAAATCTCAGCGTATTCCGCTGATCACTCCCATGTGTTACTGATGATCTGGAGAACGATGTCCAGGATACAGCTCAGCTATTTACAATGAGCCCGGAGACACAGCCTCATTCAGGCAGTCAGGAGCAGTGGACGTCTGGACCAAGGTCACCCCAGGACACCTCTAAGGATTCATTCTATCCTCCTTTTTGGAGAAGAACAATTTTGCCTGAAGCCTGGATGGAGCAGTAGGCCAAGTCTTTAAAACAGAGACGCGTCAGAAAGACTCCGACTGGTCCTGATGAGAGTCCTGAACACCACTGGTCCTGATGAGAGTCCTGAACACCACTGGTCCTGATGAGAATCCTCAACACCACTGGTCCTGATGAGAGTCCTCAACACCACTGAGTCCTCAACACCACTGGTCCTGATGAGAGTCTTCATATATTGCATTAGATGTATGTCTTAATAACAATTGCTGACCCCACAGAGAATTCTCTTCTCATCAATTATGATGCACAGCAGAAACAAGACAGCAAACTGCTCCAGAGAGGAGTCTGAAATGAAAAGAAGTAGGAGGATATATATCACAATATGAACAGAGTAACAGTGAGGTTATGGCGGTAATAAATGGTTTGAGCGATTTTGAGGAAGAGCTGTGATACAGAATCTGTTTATACTTGGAGCACAATCTTCTGAAACATACTTTGTTTTATTACTGCTCTATTACGCTGACTGTTTTTCATAATTGTATCCCAAGGCGCGATATTCAGGATATACAAAGCAGAGACGACCATTTCATAGGACTGTAAACAGATTACTACTTGGACCAGTGAATATGGTTTGCTAATATTACATATTGTTATGAATATATCTAACTATTATTTAGCCATTATTTACAGCATGGACACAACACCTGGTCTGCTCATCTGAATCTAAAGTGATGGGTCAAACCTGGATTAACCTCCCAGTGTGATCCTCTCTCCCACTCCTCTACTGGTTTGCCCTCTGACCCCTGCCACCCCTCCCCCGTCTCACTGTGACCCCTTGTCTCCGCTGGTCCGGACCTGAGCGGACTGAGACCAGAGACTTGACATCAGAACCTTCTGATGGCAAAGCAGAGGAGAGACTCCAGCAAACAAACCTTTACTTTGAAAAAATCGAGAGGGCAGAATAACAAAAAGGTTCCCTCTTCATCATCATCATCATCATCATCATCATCATCATCTTCATCCCAGTGTCACCCTAAGGAGCCCACCATGGCCGCGGCCTGGTGGTCCTGACACCAGACCAGGACGATGAGCCCCAAGAGGAACTCAATGACTAAAGTAATATCAATGAATCTGTGTTTGAAATGAGCAGAAGTAACTTTTATTATGGAACTTGAACATTATGTTCAAGTTCCTTCGTTTGCTTGATGTTTACACAGCAGGCCTACAATACTAATATATACTCTTACGTGACAAGAGCATCACATGCTCAAACAGAAGAGATCCAGGCTACACAGCAGCAAATGAAGCAGAGTGTGAGTGTGTACTGGATGCAGTGTCTCTACAGCTCAGTGTATTCACAGCAACGCGGCTCGTATTTAGGCCACTGTTGTCCCTGAGGGGACCAGCTAGTGTGTGATTCTGCTGCTCCTAACAAGCTATTACTGTAGATAAAGTGGGACGCCGGACCTGGTACAGCCGGACCTGGTACAGCCAGACCTGGTACGGCTGGACCTGGTATGATCAAACTGGTACGGCCAGACCTGGTACGGCCAGACCAGTAAGATGCAGTTGTTTTCTCTGACAGAATGAGTAGAGTGATGTTCTACTCATCACAGGACCTGTTTGAGATCCATTCTCACAACAGGGTCAGAGGTTAGAGGTTAGAGGATATTTGGAGATATTGTCTCACCAGCTTTGTCCAAGACATTCTCTCTTCACTGTACTGGATGCTTCTAGAAGCTTGTGACACAAGCTATGAACACCCAGTAAACATGCTAACAACACACACTGCTCTCCCACCAAGCCAGGGGTTTGTGACCAGAGTTCCCTTCTCCTGATGTTCTCAACCAGAATCAGCACAAAGAAAACTGGTTTAAGACCAACAGCTTTTCATTCAGCCCCACCACCAGCACCACCCACACCACCAGCACCACCACGCAACCCCACCACCAGCACCACCCACACCACCAGCACCACCACGCAGCCCCACCACCAGCACCACCCACACCACCAGCCCCACCAAATAGCAGCACCACCTGCAACACCACAATGCCGTACCACCATCCAGAGCACAGAGACGGAGGATGGCACCAGCAACCCTCTGGTTGCCAGGCGACCTGCTGTGGAATGTGG
>OMKI01036043.1:3032-15137 GCA_900302315.1 Phycis blennoides
GGGGGGGGGGGGGGGGGGGGGGGGGGGGGGGGGGGGGGGGGGGAATCGCAGTCTGCAAGATCAACTCCGTTTCCATGAGAACACAAACCTAGCGACCTACGGAGCTCTGGAGGTCCAGTGGTCAGGATCAGCGACACTAAACAACAGCAGTGTTGAATTCAAGTGACTTAACATGCCCAAAATGGTTATAATCAATGATATAGCACAGGCATGTCCAAACTATTCCACAAAGGGCCGTGTGGCTGCAGGTTTTTGTTCCAACCAATCAAAAGCACATAGTTTGACCAATCAACTGTCTGCAGACTGAGATCAGTTGATTAACTGAGTCAAGTCTGGTGTACTGCTGCTTGGTTGGAACGAAAACCTGCAGCGACATGGCCCTTTGTGGAATAGTTTGGACATGCCTGATATAGCACAACGGGAATACAAACAGAATCCAAGGAGACCCAATGGCTTGGAATGGAATTTGGCTCTTATTACAGTCAATTATCACCATATTATCATGTGACTGAGAGATGATGCTCTCAATGAGAAAGACTTGCATTGACATTGACATTTCCTCTCTGCCTCCAGGAACAGGCTGTCATGTGACAAGGCACTGGCCCACACCTGGATGGCGTCTTTCTCCCGCCCCACCATCAGAAACAGGTCCCTGAGCAAGAAGAAGATGAAATGCTTTTTGGCGCGCCACAAGTGGAAGGTACACGCACACCCGACCCGACGTTATGGATTTTTTGCGTGACAGGCTTGACAAGGACAAGGAGTCGTCCTCCCGCAGTGGAATTCGAGAACCTTGTCCTGACGCCGGAGAACCCCTGGAAGAGGGTGCTTCACATGTGCAGACACTCGTGCAGTGGCGAGAGAGGGAGGGAGGGAGGGAGGAAGTGAGGAGGGGATATCAGCTTTCGTGACATGTTTCGGATGTCGCTTCGTCAAAGGATTTGACAAATGGGATTTTGATGTTTTGGTAAAGTGATTCCTATGTCTTTGTGTGTGTGCGTGTCCGTGTCTGTGTGTGCGTGCCTGTGTGCGTGTGTGTGTGTGGTAGAAAACAGCCTGGGCTGTGAAGGCCCTCCACCGGATGACGGCACTCTCCTTCCGACCAGATTTCCCCGGACAGCCCAGCGAGGGTGAGACTCTCTCCTCTCTGATCACTCCTGCTTTCACTGTTTTCCACTGATGAGGGATTATGTTCAGATGGGTGTTGCAGTCTTATTGCAGTCTAGTACTTCCTTACAGTGTGACCATGGGGGGGGGGTAATACAGTTGCACTTATGCTATATTTCGTACATTCGGCCACTACTTTAATGTGTTAACAGCTGCCTGATTGGCCAACTTTGACATTTTCACAAACGCTCCTGCTACAGTTGATACAAAAATATTGTCTTATGTACGTGAAATCCCTATTTTTACTATTTTTCATAATTGTGTTTTCGTGTTTCGTGTGGTTATTGTAAACGGATAGCTGTTTGCAATTACCCGGCCTGATTAAGCTTGGTTAAATAAAGTAGAAATTCCGATGAATTCTTCTCCGGTAAGATCTGGTCGAACTAAAGCGACAAAGCAGGCTTGGGTGAGGGGGCCGTTTGGCGTCGGGCGGACCGCAGCGCAGGCCGAGCCGCGGTAAAGGTTGCTTTGACCCCCTGCAGAGCTGGGCTGGGGCGGCGAGGCGGAGCGGGCCATCCAGAGGCTGGCCGGGGAGCTCCACAAGGAGCCCTGCTTCCAGAGCACCCTGAGCGACGCCGCGCTGGAGGAGGGCTCTGCCGCTCGGCTCGCCTGCACGGTGGACGGTACGGCCTGCCGACGCGCTCCTTCATCTCCTCCTTCTCCTCCTCCTCCTTCTTCTCCTCCTTCTCCCCTTCTTGTTCCGTGTGATGGGCGAGACCGTGCGCTCACTCGTCCTGGCGACAAGGTGACGCGTCTCTGGCGTCTGTCTGGGATCTGGTATCTGTCCCGCTCGCCAGTTTGGAGAGATGCATGCGCTGCAGCTTCATCGCCATGGTGACACATTGTGAGCCGCTTTGATGGAGTTAATGTGATGCATCCATGACTAGAGCTGATTTTACAATGTCATGACATTTTCTCAATATTATATTTACATTTAGGGCGGACGCTTTTATCCAAAGCGACTTACAAAGAGTACATTTGTCATAAGAAGGTACATTTCATTGCAGCTAATACAGTAAGAAAGTCACCAGAACGAGTTTCAAGCATTTCAATTGCTAGATTAACCATTGCTAGTATACAACATCTCTGACTAAGTGCCAAGTTACCAAGAGCGATCAAAGTGATCGATTATAGATGTTGATTATTGCTGATCAATGAAGTGAAGACCAGAAGGCGTAGCCGAGGTCTATGCCTCGGCTTCCTAGGCGATACTATACTACTCATGATGCTAAATGATAATAGTCTAGTAGCCCACTGTACTGTTCCCAGGGTTTGAACCGAGCATTGACACTACGTACAGTATAATCTGGAACAAACTTCCACAACAGCTGAAGTCTGCTTCAACATTTAAAATACTCAAAATGTATCTGTTTGCAGCAACTTTTTCTTTCAAAAAAGAAAAATGTTTTATCTGCAAGTATTATTTTTACCTTACCTATACTTTTACGAATCATTTCTCTTTTAAAGTTATTTTGTCTTTTACTAATTGTCCTAAATTTTACTCATGTCTATATAAAGTATAAAGCACTTTCAATGCCCTTTTGTGTTTGAAATAGAGATAAACTTGCCTTATCTTTATATATATATAGATATCTTTATATCTATATATATATATTCAGCAGATGTTAAAGCGGCCACCCTCTGAATTAAAACAATCCATTGTGAATACACAGGCTATCCCCAACCTGCCGTGGTGTGGTTTCTGAACGGAGAGCGCTTGGTAGAGACATCGAGGATGACTGCCGAGCAAAGCGAGGGCTGGTGTTCTCTAGTCCTCGACGACCTGCGACAGTCGGACTCTGGAATTTACACCTGCAGAGCCACCAACGACCACGGGGAGGCGCTGTGCTCTGCCAAGCTGAGAGTCGACGCACAAGACTTTTAGCGTCAATTGTTTTGCAGAATTAATGGGTTTAATTTGACATTTGAGTAAATACGTGGATTTGTTGGAAACTCGTCCAGGACTTATGATTCACCAGACCATTCAAAGCAAATAGATGGGACAGTGTTTGGAAGGAATGCAATCACCAGGTTCTGTTTTGTTTCCTTACAAGCTCCCTACAGGACGCTACAAGTCTAACATATGAGCTATACGACTTAATATTGGGTATTTATAAAATACAGTCAATTCAAAATTGAAGACTAAAATCTTTGTTCTGTCTTTGTTTTATAAACTGCTGCCGGTAGACATTGATGGTAAGGTGAAGAGAGTGTATTTTTTTTTTCCTGTTACTCCAAGCTGTGCTAATAAACACGTTTTCCTTCCTTATGCAGTGGAGGAATGTGACAAGTGAAGCTGATGAGACATGAGAGACATGTCTGACTATAGAGATGTAGCGTCTGTCAGTACAATGACTAATGACAACAAGTCGACACAGTCTCCATTTAATGAGAATCACTTTCATGGTAAACTATCGTTAGATTATAACGTGACTGTTCAATCACTAGAATCGTAATATATATCCAATATATATATATTTGCTTTCTTTTGATTAATTACAGAACAAAATTGAGAGTGACAGTGTCAGCAGTTCGTAATCTTTACAAAATATGATAAAATCTTCAGTTGATCCAGGTTCATATCCACAGGTTGATCTCTGGAGCCACCTGAACACAAACGGTACCGGTACCGGTTCTGGTACCGGTTCTACTTCCTGACGTCGTTCCTCCTCACCAGTCTTCGTCTTATTTTGAACAAAACAAAAAAACATTCAACGAAAACCCTGTTGAATCACCGGGTGATGAACAGGCTGCACCCCCCCCCCCACCCCCCCACCCCCGTGGTCACGTGACCACGGTAGGCCCTCCAGCAAGGTGGGGGGGGGGGGGGGGGGGGTGGGCCTGTTTCCACTTGTGCTTTCTGAAAGGCAGCCTTCCCTTGTGTGTGGAGCGCTGAAGCGCGGTGCGTTCCCCGGGGGGGCCACAGTCTTTAGCGCGGGTCCTGGCGAGTTCCGGGTCAGGCGTCTCGTCTCTGGAGGATTCTCTCCTGGAGCAGATTCCAGGCCTTGAGAACCTGGGAACGGACGGCGGCGCCACAGGTTGTCACGGTTACTGCATGTCCCGCGGCGGCGTGTCAGACGTCACAGGTGGCGGATGTGTGCGGGGTTATGGGGAATGCTGGATTAGTGTAACACCCAGGGGCCCCCGGGTACTCAGACTAATGAGTTCATATTAGTTGATGTAATGCGGGGAACTAAAGACGTAATCACCGGTACACGAGTCCCGTGTGTACCTGCCCCTGAGACTGTCGGGTGGCAGCACTCCTCTCTATGGCGCCAATAGATGGAACATTCCCTGTTTAGAAGTGTGTGGGTAACCAGCGCTCAGTATCGGCCAGTAGAAAGCATAAAGTACTGATTCAAACTCATAATTATCCAACTGATGTACAGTATAATATAACGTCAAGCTCAAGAGAATGGCCTAAGCTTTGTGTCATGTCTCCATCGCGGAGGGCCCCTTCTGGCTCATGGGCCCCTTGGCACATGAGCCAGATTGCAGACTGAATCGGAACGTGTGCTTTGCTAAATACCACATGAATCGGGCGTGACCAGGAGAGACTTCAGCACCCGGGACAGCAACGGACGCTGCGCGTGGGGTTCAGTCGCCCAGCTGTGATTCCACACAGCTGCGGCTGGTGGATTCAGCCTCACCTGCGGCCACTCCCTCTTCAAGCCCTCGCCCCCTACTCAACACTCTCCTCGACCGGGTAGAGAGAGGCTGAGCGCCAGCAACCCAGGCAGGCTGAGCCGGGCCCGGGGGAAGTGGAAGACACGCGTGTGTTGGCTCTGAAATCCCTTACTGAGCTCTTCTTGAAAAAGAACCAGGATATGCCGTTCCCGCTTAACCCTGCGTGTAACGGCTCTGTACCGGTGTTGTGGATGTGTTTGTGTGTGTACGGACGCGTTGGGATGATGTGTTTGTATATGCGTATGTCAGCATGTCTGTGTGCATTGTGTGCGTGTGTGTGTGTGTGCGTGTGTGCGTGTGCATACGTGTGTGTGTGTGTGCGTGCGTGCGTGCGTGCGCGCGTGCGTCTCTGACCTGTCTCTGGGTGACCTCCGGCTCCCACAGGGTGCTCAGCACCACGTTGGCCTGCTCCACCTGCCGGTTGCTAGGATACTGGCTGTGGAGCCTGCGCAGGGCGTCGGCCTCGGTGACCCCGTCCCGCCCCACGATCCTCGACACCGCCTGGGGACACAACGCCCCCCCCCCCCCCGCGGGTCAGAACCAGAACTGGTCTGGTACACCACAATGGGCAACTCCACTGGGAGTTATGTTGGGAGGCAGCAGTAGCTCAGTGGGTAGAGCGGGGGGACAGAGCGGGTCGTCCACTGACCGTAGGGTTGACGGTTCGATCCCCTTGATCCCCCCCCTCCTCCACATGTCGAACCCCCCGAATGTACTGATTGTAAGTCGCTTTGGACCAAAAGCGTCTGCTGAAGGCCCCCTTTGCTTTGCTTGGAATGATGTTGGAAATATGAACTCAACCGCGGCGTTCTTAGCATGTTTTTCTTTTTGCGCGGACAAGGAAACAACTGGTTTAGAGTCAAATGTTAACGTTGCTGACGTCAGACTTGTAGCACATTGATTGGGAACAGTGAAAGAGAGGTGTCCCGTTACTGACCGAATCAGAATCCAGTCTCCAACAAGGCTAGATATAGGATATAACCTCTGTGTAATTCATCACATTTCACTGACAGTACTATTTCGATGAAGGTCCATGCAGGGTCCACGTGTGCCTGTCGTGGCTCACCTCCTCCTCGGGCAGCACCGTGACCCAGACCTCATGGACCATGTCTGTCCAGTCCGCCTCCAGCAGAACCGCCGCGTCCACCACGCACACCCGTTTACCTGGAGGGACACACGTCACATGACCCGACGGGACCAATCAATGGGCAGCAATATTAAACGATGATCATGGGGCTTTTACTTAAGGGTCCCTATTTTACCACCAGGACACCGCAAGCCACTTCTTAATGAATTACTGCTTATAAAGGCTACTCATTGTCTGATGGTAATATAGGGACTGTTGACCTACTGAGTAGATTAACACGTCACAGGTTAGCGACGGGCTACAAATTACGTTCCCACACAGAAGGCTGGCGTATCCTCTGGAGTCCACAGTACCTTGTTCCCTGGCCTGCTGAATCTGTTCCTTAACCAGAAGGGCGATCTCAGGCCACACGATGTCTGTCAGAGCCTTTAACCTCTCCTGTGGAGAAGCAGGAACATCAATGGAGTGCACACACCCACACACGCATACACACGGACACATACACACGCACACGCACACGCACGCACCTTGCTCCCAAACACCTTCTTTCCAAGTAGCCGGCGGTTGATGGACTGGTCCTCGTTGAGAAGATCTGAGAGAGAGAACACAAAGGGAGTGTTTCCTTAAAAGGTAACTAAAAGCATACAGGCAGCGGAAAGCATTCCCTGAGGTGGACATCAAAAACACTTTTGGATCATGCATTGCTTTCGTTTTTATATGACTTCACAAGAAAGGTGCTGAGGGTAACATTCAAGAGCAATTATTTGAGGGTCACTTGTTAGAGGTGGTTTAGCAATCAGTCAGCTATAAGTGGGTGAAATGCTCTGTGAATATGTTGATTTCGGGTTGACTTTGCCTCCCACTGTACGAGCCAATTTAGACTTTAGACCCGTCCCCCCGACTCATTTCTGACCAATAAGGGCATCCTCTATAAATGGAGGGAGGGAGTGAGTAGCTGTCTTTACGTCTCTGGGATCACAGCCTTCAATCTCTAGATGAGGTTACCTGAAACAGTAACAACATGCCCATAACGTTATGTGCCTGTCACCCAAACTACCGCACCCACCAGAGCCAAACTCCTGCACCCACCAGCGCCAAACTCCTGCACCCACCAGAGCCAAACTCCTGCACCCACCAGAGCCAAACCACTGCACCCACCAGAGCCAAACTCCTGCACCCACCAGAGCCAAACTCCCGCACCCACCAGAGCCAAACTCCTGCACCCACCAGCGCCAAACTCCTGCACCCACCAGAGCCAAACTCCTGCACCCACCAGAGCCAAACCACTGCACCCACCAGAGCCAAACCACTGCACCCACCAGAGCCAAACCCCTGCACCCACCAGAGCCAAACTCCTGCACCCACCAGAGCCAAACTACTGCACCCACCAGAGCCAAACCACTGCACCCACCAGAGCCAAACTCCTGCACTCCTGCACCCACCAGAGCCAAACTCCTGCACCCACCAGAGCCAAACTCCTGCACTCCTGCACCCACCAGAGCCAAACCCCTGCACCCACCAGAGCCAAACTCCTGCACTCCTGCACCCACCAGAGCCAAACTCCTGCACTCCTGCACCCACCAGAGCCAAACTCCTGCAGCACCCGGCGGTGGGCCGCGGACCCCGCTCGGTAGACCTGGTGGCCCAGCCGGTCGCAGTCCACGCGGGCCGCACCCAGCGCCTCCAGCCGGCTGGCGACAGAGCTCTTCCCGCTGCCGCTGCACCCCGTCAGGCCGATCACGTAGGGGAGAGCAGAGAGGTGGGAGGAGTCCTGAAAGGCAACCGATCGCGGGTCAGACGACGCGACGACCCGACGGGACCCGAGTTGGAAAGCAAGTTTGGTTTTGTATGAAAGCACCCAAAAGGATGAATGACTTCTCGGTACTGATTTGTGTCGCCGGTGTGTTACTAGGCCAGACGGTGTGTTTGGTTCTCTGTAGGACCGTAGGACTCAAACCTGACGTCACTCCAAGGCGTACTGCCTGCAGAGCAAGTTGTAATGACAATCATTAGACAACCAGAGTTGTGTAATGATTGTCAACAAGTAATGATTGAAATAATCAAGAACTAAGTTCCTCTAACGACCTATGGGTGGCCCGCTGAGGGCGGATACAAAGAGTCCTCACCGGTCTCAAGTCCGGGTTAGTATCTCAGTGGCTACTTCATCTCCACATCATTCATTTTGAGAGGTCCCTTTTGACGGCTTTCATTAAAACGTTTTTACAGGTTGGACATTAGCGTGTTTTGCTCATGGGCTCCTGTTGAGCGGACGTTCGATTCCCGCTCTCAAAGCGCCAAATATGGATCGTTTTTCTGACGCTGGTCGCAAAAAAACCTCAAGCAACGGCTGCACCCACGACACGAAATCTGATGCTAAGATGATGCTACGTCCATTTGATGCTAAGATGACGCTACGTCCATTTGATGCTAAGATGACGCTACGTCCATTTGATGCTAAGATGATGCTACGTCCATTTGATGCTAAGATGATGCTACGTCCATTTGATGCTAAGATGACGCTACGTCCATTTGATGCTAAGATGACGCTACGTCCATTTGATGCTAAGATGACGCTACGTCCATTTGATGCTAAGATGACGCTACGTCCATTTGATGCTAAGATGACGCTACGTCCATTTGATGCTAAGATGACGCTACGTCCATTTGATGCTAAGATGATGCTACGTCCAAGGTGACAGCCAGTCACCTCGCTCACCTTGGGCGGGGCGAGGAGGGTGCCGAGGAGTCGGGAGCGCAGGCTGGAGGAGCTGATCTTCTCCTCCTCCGTCTCCGTGTGGTGGGCGTCCTTCAGCAGCTGGATCTCATGCAGCACCAGGCCCGGGAGACCCTGGGGATGGACAGCAGAGACCCCCCCTTTACACCAGGCATAGTGTGTCATGGCTGCATTTACACCCGGAGTTGTGAACGTTTTAGCAATACCTATCCGATGGACCAAAAGTAGTATATATATATATATATATATATATATATATATATATATATATATATATATATATATATATATAAGTATGCATATATGTACGCAGATATTTACATGTATTTGCCCATTTTGGACAGATTTCCCTTTTCTCTGTCGCAGCATTTTTTTGCACTCGCTGTATGCACTGCGTGTCGTGCCTTGAGGTGTGGAATTAAACCTGATGTTGAGGAAATATTTGCAGTTGTTAATATTTACAACTGCAAATATTTACTTAAATTGCCAATTTCCATGAATCCAGTAAAAAGGGGGCATTTAGCGGATGCTTTTGTCCAAAGCGAATTACAATAAGTACATCTGTGGGGTTCGACGTGTGGACAGTTGGAGGAGGTGGGGGGGGATCAAGGGGATCGAACCGCCGACCCTACGGTTTGCGGACGACACACTCTGTCCACCCGCTCTACCCACTGAGCTACTGCCGCCCCAGTAATCCAATAATGCTTTCATAAACTGCAAAATGCTTCGAGACGTGCGGTCACGCCATTAGCAGCGCATGTTAACCGCATTATTGATAACAGGCTTACGACTATGTCGGAATTATACATTCAACGTGAAAGCACATTTTTACACAAATACAATCTCCAGAGGGGACACAAAAGATCTCAGGGGGGGAACAATGGACACAAGTAGGAGCACACAGATGACAGGAAGCCAAAACACAAAGACCTCAAGAGGAACAGGTTTCCAGAAACAGCCGTGTCCGGTTACCGTCTGCAATGTAGCCTAAACCTGCAGCCAAACCTGCAGCCACCCAAGAGCAGGGAGGACCTCCTTCTCCCTGCACATATCGGAATTGCAACTGCAAGTCACTTTGGACAAAGATTTCCGCCAGGCCGACAAAGCGATCACCGCAATATGCAGAGTCACTCCCCATCTTCCGGAAGAGACTCGAGACTCACTTGTTCAGAGTTCACCTGAACCCTGGATAACATCCATGCTCTACCTCTATTTAAAATGAATAATAATGAATAAATAAATAAATAATAATAAAAAAAAACCTACCCTCTTGTATGTTGTACGAGATCTTGTATACTAGCAATGGTTAACCTAGCAATTTAAATGCTTGAAACTTGTTCTGGTGACTTTCTTACTGTGTTAGCAGCAATGAAATGTTTCACCTTCTTCTGACAAATGTGCTCTTTGTAAGTCGCTTTGAATAAAAGCGTCTGCTAAATGCCCTAAATGTAATGTAATGCATATGGTAAAGGGTAAAGGGGGCATTTAGCAGACGCATTTGTCCAAAGCGACTTACAATCAGTACATTTGTGGGGTTCGACATGTGGAGGTGGGGGATCATCAAGGGGATCGAACCGCCGACCCCACGGTTAGTGGACGACCCACTCTGTCCGCCCGCTCTACCCACTGAGCTACTGCCGCCCCCACCCCCACATGATCTGGCGTGGTGCTGACAGGCCGGGGCGGACATACGTTCTCCAGGCGCCTCTTGTTGACGGCCTGGCCGCCGCGGCACGTCTCCTCGCTGACCACGATGCACTCCAGGTGGGGGTCCACCACCGATGCCCCGAACGGGTCGTCCAGGGCCACGATCTCCACCTGCAGGGAGGGCCGGACGTCCTGCAGGAACTCCTGCAGCCGCTCCACCCGCAGGGCGTAGGGCTCGATCAGCTCCTTCAGCACCTTACCTGCAGCGCGGCGCGGCACAGACAGACAGACAGACAGACAGACAGACACAGACACACGCGCACACATACACACACACACACACACACACACAGATTACGTCTCTTCAATTGTGTCTTCATCGGTCTACAGTTTCACGGTGTACATTTTCATGTATTTGATAGGTCAGTGTACCATAAACCATAAACCTGTCCACACAGATGTCGTCTCAACAAACGGGCGTCTCTCATAACACCAATGAGGTGACGGACACTTTTATGCACCAGGGAACGGGTAGACTCGTCTTCACAACTAGTTGGGCGCACTACTGGTCCCCTGGTACATGAAAGGAGCAGACCCATAACTAGCGTTAATAATCGACACGTGTGTTTGTCTTACAGCTGTGGAACAGTGACATTGGACTTATACTTTGATTTCCAGTGATTCCACCTCCTGCCCACCACAAGGAGTAGTTTCTAAATCATATTTACGTTCGTTGGATTTTTTGAGGCTCCAAAATCCCTGAGTGAACTCACTGTAATGGGAGTGCAATATTGGTTTTAGTATGAATGCAAAACAGAATGCAAATATAATCTACCGATGTGTCACAGGGTATTTTAATAAACCCAAAGGGTTCATTCAAAGGAAATATTTGAGAACACTTAAACAAAGTAAATAATATGTTAACACGCAACATGTACCATTCCTCACACCTAAAGGTCTATGTTGACTGACCAAAAACATTTTGACATAGAGTTTCTCTATTCTCCCTTATTTCTCCATTTCTTAAATTTACCTTCCATTTTAGTATTTCTTATTATTTTAAAGTCCTGTATTTCCATTGAATTTTTTCGGTTTAGTTCTGCTCCGTTTTAGGTTCAGCTAACGCTATTGGTTGGCTATGTCTATCAGTTTATCGATTGGTTGGCTATGTCTATCAGTTTATCGATTGGTTGGCTATGTCTATCAGTTTATCGATTGGTTGGCTATGTCTATCAGTTTATCGATTGGTTGGCTATGTCTATCAGTTTATCGATTGGCTGGCTATGTCTATCAGTCTATCGATTGGTTGGCTATGTCTATCAGTTTATCGATTGGTTGGCTATGTCTATCAGTCTTTCTGTTGATATCAGTGTCACTTAGCGACAACCCCGCCGGATCAGAACGCCGCGTCGACGCCGCTCACTTTTCAGCATCTCCTGGTGGCACACGCCGATCAGGAGCCGCCTCTTGGCCAGCAGGCAGGAGATGTTGAGCAGCGTCTTGTGGGCGCCGTGGAGCCGGTCGAAGGTCCCGCCCACCACCACGTCGCCGTACGTCTCCAGGGGCTCCGTGCCCCCGCCCCTCTCCCGCTCCTGCCCTTGCTCCTCCTCCTCCTCCGCCGCCTCCTCCTGCGGGCCTTCCGGCTGCGGTCGCAGCAGCACGGAGGCCAGCGCGGGGCTGCACACGTAGCAGTGGCCCGCGTAGCGCTGCAGACACTGGCCCACCAGGGTCGACTCCTCCCCCTCCGCGCCCTGCAGCGGGTAGTCCGTCAGCACCACCTCCG
>OMKI01036057.1:0-11764 GCA_900302315.1 Phycis blennoides
TCAAGACGATGCTACTGGCCTACAAAGCCGTCAATGGAACTGCCCCTACCTACCTCCAAACATTAGTGAAACACCACGCCCCTACTCGAGCACTCCGTTCAACTACCTCAGCTGGTCGACTGGCACCGCCATCACTAAAAGGAGGAAAAGGTCGGATGGCGAAATCCCAACTCTTCTCCGTTTTGGCACCGCAGTGGTGGAACGAGCTCCCGGCCAATGTCAGGACTGCAGAGTCACTCCCCATCTTCCGGAAGAGACTCAAGACCCACTTGTTCAGAGTTCATCTGAACCCTGCATAACCTTACCCTCATGCTCTTATTTGTTGTACGTCTTGGCACTTTAATTGCTCTTTGTAAGTTAGCAGTTTGATCGCTCTTTGTAACTTGGCACTTAGTCAGAGATGTTGTATACTAGCAATGGTTAATCTAGCAATTTAAATGCTTGAAACTTGTTCTGGTGACTTTCTTACTGTATTAGCTGCAATTAAATGTTTTACCTTCTTATGACAAATGTACTGTTTGTAAGTCGCTTTGGATAAAAGCGTCTGCTAAATGCCCTTAATGTAAATGTAAATAAAGACTGTAAAAACCACTATGGAGCGTTCTAACCTTGTTGCCGGTGGCCAGGAAGCTCATGGCAGCGTGCGAAGACAGAAGAGAGCCTCCTGGCTGTTGGGACTGTATGGACAATGACGACAGAAGAGAGCCTCCTGGCTGTTGGGACTGTATGGACAATGAAGACAGAAGAGAGCCTCCTGGCTGTTGGGACTGTATGGACAATCCTTGGTTCACCAGCATGGGACGAACAGAACCGACCTGCTCACAGCACGTGGAGGAAATGAAGCTGCGTTGTTTCCTCGGAAAACGTTCCAAGTGATATGACATAACTGACACTTAAAAGGGACGTCACGGCGACATTACAGTAATGTAGCAGTGAGAGTTAACAGAAAAAATAAAGTCAGAAATTCAGTAATTGAGTGTTGTGTACTGACTTGTCCTCCGATGAGCAGAGACTGGCTGGGCACCATGGCGGCAAACGAGTTAGTATTGCTGGGGGCCAAAACCATGGATGGGCTCATGGCTTTGCCCTGGGTCAACACCATGGACTGGCCTACTGCAGCCTTCCCATTGGACAGGAGGGCTGGAGGTTTACCGGCGCCTGCTTTTGTAGCTTTTCCCTGTGTCAGAACCACCTGCTGGCCCGCAGTGGTCACCTGTTCACATAAGCAATACAGCCAAGATGGTATTAACACTGGCAATCTGTAGATGGAATAAAAAGAAATTCCCCAGGAAAAAAAAACCTCTCCCTGTAATATGTTGGTCACTTCTGGTCCCATCGGGGATCTCACATTGCATGCCGGTGGTCGACTTCAGTCTTTTTTTATTTGGAAATGTTGACAAGCACAGGATACAGTGTACATGCACTTGGAATAACATTTTCATTCCATTCCATTTTTTTTCAACCTATCCCCCACCAAACTAAACATGGGGTACACTCACTCAGAAAATATATAGGCAAGGTCACATTTTTAGCCACATCATTATGCATCTACATCCATCTATCTTTTTTATATATATATATATATATATATTATTATAATTTTTTTATTCTGGCCAGGAAGCCACTACCTTATACATCTTGCCAAAAGGTTGTTACAAATAAAGCTTTACAAAACGTCGTTGTGAAGAACCAACAGATGTCCCCACCTGCACCTCTATGTTGCCCGCCTGCCTCTGGCTGAAGACCAGCGGTTGCCTTGGAGGCCCCAGCGAGCCCATCTTCCCCCCCAGGTTGAGGGTGAGCCCAGTGGGGACCAGCAGCTGCTGGGTCTGGCCTTGGCTGGAGCCCGTCATCGCCACCGTGAGGGGAATCTAGCACACAGGGCAGGACAGCGACAGTCATGTGTTGGCGCTTCTGGGGTGCTTACTGTGATGTCGGGGTCGTCCGAGTGGTCACACCAAAACCCTCTATGCCGGTTAAATTACAGTCAGCATTTTGCTCAATGAGAAAGGTTGACACAAGACTTTAATTTCTTCACCGCACTAAAAACAGAAAGGCGTTGGAATGGCCACTGAGACACATTTCTCTAGTTTATCAACCTACAATCCTGGCAAGAGACAAGTCCTTGTCTCTCTTTTCCGCTAAACTGACTGTTATTTTTTTTTCATCTTTTTTTCATCTTGGGGTGGACTACACATAAGAAAAAAAGGAGGCATACCTCAGACAAACTAAAAGGGCACGAGTGTGTGTGTCTATATAGTCCCACTTGCCCACCAGGGTTCACAAAAAAATCGACCGGGGTCCGTCGCAAATTTCGAGGTTCAACTCCTGAGGGGCTGGAGCTGCCGCCACAGACACAGCACTGTGGGACACACCCAGAGACCCCCGGCCGCCACAGACACAGCTGTGGGACACACCCAGAGACCCCCGGCCGCCACAGACACAGCACTGTGGGACACACCCAGAGACCCCCGGCCGCCACAGACACAGCACTGTGGGACACCCCCAGAGACCCCCGGCGCGGTGCATACCTGGCTGCCCTGCGCTCCAGACGACATCATGAAGCCAACAGGTTTGTTTGACCCTGACGGCGGGCCGGCGCCGGCCTGTACTGGGGCGCCGGACACCGGCTTCTGATTGGCCAGCAGAACCTGCCGCCGGCCCCCGGCCGAGCAGACCAGGGCGGTGGGCTGCGACGGCGTGGTCAACAGGACCGTCTTCTTGGGGGGCACCGGCTTCCCGTTCACGGGGGGCAGGCTGGCTTTGTCTTTGGAGAGCAGGGAGACCACCTGCTGGAGGGTGCGGGGAGCCAGAAGCTGCAGCTCTGAACTCTGGGGCTGGTGAGGGGTGAGCAGTGGGAAACACAAAGACTGGCTTACTAACATGGAAGGAGTCTCTGATGAATGAATGAATGAATGAGTGCGTCCTTGACAACTGATCATCCGATCAACTTCACGGTATTGATGAGGACCCAACAAAGTGCAATCGAGTGAAGTTGTTTGGATGAGCGGCTCTCGAGAAAATACAGTACAATACAGGATGCCAAGCAAAACACGACTAAATCCTGAAAAATGGTGAGCCAGGTAATCTGCACAACCAAAAGCAGGTCACTGATTGATGTTGAACCACTTTTAACTCAACATAGCAAGAGATAAAAACAAGGCCATGGAAGTGAATTATATACTGTGCCTGTCTATGTTTATCTGCATTCTATTATATGTATTATAGGAAGTGAATCAACAGAATTAGCAGTGAAAAAAATACATCCAAAAGAGTTGTCTTTTCGTTATTTTACTTTATCTTCCATGTTATTTTGATAAACCAAAGCAAAAATTGAGGAACTTTCGAACATTAACTAAAATATAGACCAAATTGCATCACAACGTCTTTGAGCATTTAATCCTCACATCACGTACATCACAGGAGCCACTCAACTGGGTATGACAACATCAATACTACCACCACTAAACCACTGTTTTCCAATGCTTTTTCTAATGTCACATGACCATCATGTGTGTTCCAACATGTCTGGACATATCCAACACGTTGCACTTGCCTTGCAGCCTCCGGGGGCGATCTTGGTGAAGGTGCTGCAGTGCTCCACCAGCAGGGGCTTGATGTGGGCCTGCAGCTCCTGGTGCTTGGCAGAGCTCAGCAGGTGGTACAGGAGATGCTCCGACGTCTCCGCTGGCATCTTGCACACGCAGCAGTAAAAATTGGACTGGCCGATGAAATCGCTCGGGTCCTTGCTGCCGGCGTTATCTAGGAGTGAAGCGGTAGCAGAAGGAAGACATGTTAGCAGAAGATATGTTAGCAGAAGATATGTTAGCAGACATTTGTGAAATGGGGGGTGAATTTGTCACAATGGAAGGCCCATCTACTATCGGACCATTATGGAAAGCATTGTAAGGAAGGACCAAACCCTTCTAACTCAAAACCTCAGCCACCACAATATTTTGTGTTAAAACACACACAGTTATCATTATAACTGCATTTTATAGGCTTGATTTGAGCATTTTAGACATTTCGGAGGATGATGACATAATGACGATATAAACACTAGGCCGATGGTAAATTTTGGGCAGGGGGAAAGAGATGACTTTGGGTCACTTCACACGAATCCCGTTGGTCCTCTAAAAGCGGATCTGTCCACAACAACAACAACAACAACAACAACAACCACAACCCGCTGAGTGTGGACAGCATGCTAGACGGGCTGCGGTAGCGTTTGGCGCGGTACCGTTTGGCGCGGTACCGTTTGGCGCGGTAGCGTCTGGCGCGGGCTCGCCCTGCGCTCTGGGGGCGCTGCGGCAGCCGTAGTAGCTCTGCAGCAGGGCGGTGCAGTGGTTGAGCAGCACGTGTTTCCTCATCACGTACAGCAGGCTGTCATGGAAACCACAGGCGGCGCACGAGTACCTGTCGCCGCCCGGGCCCACCGTGGTGACGCGCACGCCGGCCTGAGAGAGCCCACCGACACACGCACAGTTAGATCGCGCACGCGCACACACACACACACACACACACACACACACACACACACACACACACACACACACACACACACACACACACACACACACACACACACACACACACACACCTTGTGATCCACACAGTCACAAACCTCCCAGCCAGGTTGTGACTGGAGACTTTCATGGGAGAACCTTTCTTAATACTACGAATCAGACTTCTAATAGTACAGTTTTCCTAAGCCGGCTGCACGAGAAAGCGCTTAACAGCATGGCGCCACTATTAAACATGCATTCCTCATCATATAATAAGTCACTTTGAAACCAATAGTGATTGCTCTAATGAAACTAGGTTCATAGCTAAACGATGATGTGATTACATGATGTGATTAAACGACAATGACGTTCAAATAACAAAGCAAGATTGCACTCGGTGAGGAAGAGGAGGTCACCACGTAAACAGCGTCCACCACCCCACCTGTGTAGCCGAGGCCGGTGTTCTGGCCACGGCTTTGGTGACTCTGTTGCCGGCGTTGCCGTTGCTGGCGCCGGCGGCCGGCTGCGGCGGCCCGTGGAACAGCTTGGCATGTCTGGCGAGGAGGTCGGGCCGCGATACGTAGGCGCACGTGGGGCAAGGCGACAGGGAGGCAAGGTCCACCTCCTCCTCATGGCAGCGCTGGACGTGGTTCCGGAAGGTGTGCCAGGAGCGGCAGGAGAACCAGCACAGGGAGCAGCAGAGGGGCTGCGTGCGGTAGCACCACTGCACCGGAGCCAGGCACATGACGCGGGATTAGGGTCAGTAGACATGACTGGAGATTGCTTTGGTTATTCAATAAAGAGCATTGAATTAGCTTTAGGTCGATGAGATTCAAGAGAAAGGCATGGAGATTCCTTTGGTTATTCAATGAAGAGAATTGAATTAGTTTGGAGGTATTATGGGAGGTAGATGGGATTGGAGTTTTATTTGATTAGTCTATAATATTGTGATATATTGATTTTGCATACCTTTTTCCTCTTCTTGGTCTGGTAACAGTCTGTGAGGTCGTTCCATTCTGTGTTCTCAAAGCAGTGCTCACTGTGATCAACGCTCTTTTGGTCCTGGAGAAGTACAGAAGACAATTGCAGAATGAGCAAAAACTGGTAAAAGAAACAGTAATATGCATCTTTAAATTCTGACAATCCTGATCAGGGTTAGAGTGGCAACAGGGCAACTACATATGTTCCGTTTCCCTGGCAACAGCATCAGGCTCCCAAGATGGCTCCAGGACAAACAGGAGACACAATCCCTCCAGTGTGTCTAGTACCTGCCCCAGGGGCTCCATCGACTGATACAGTCGGCTGTTAGGGTGCCCCCCAGGGGATGCACCCTGGGGGGCACCCTAACAGCAGCCTGGACCACTTCCACGCCCGTGACCATCCTCTTCTGGAGGGTGTGGTGTGGTGTTCTTTCACAAGTGCAAGTTGTGCAGCCATGTGTTTTGTACCATTTCTTTTTTACATATACTTTTTAAAACCTAATTTGCAAAGGACCTCATGAATTGTAACTCAGATACAAAAGTTCAAATACAAAAGTTTGTATTTGAACTGATGAACCTACCTTTAGGAAGTCTTGGCAAGAATTGAGTCCTATATCAGTCAGTATTGCTTTGACCCGCTTCCTGGAGGTTCTGATTCTGTCAAGGCGCTGGACTGGAACCTGGTACATATCTGTGGGGATAAAGGCCCACCACAGGGAGGTCAACCGGCACATTACAACATGTTCAACAAGTGTCTCTGCCACGTGCAATGGAGGGCTGCCAGCAATGTGTTCTCTGCATTTGACCCATCCTATGGTACATAGGAGCAGTGGGTTGCTATGTTCATTTGACCCATCCTGTGGTACATAGGAGCAGTGGGCTGCTGTCTTCATTTGACCCATCCTATGGTACATAGGAGCAGTGGGCTGCTGTCTTCATTTGACCCATCCTATGGTACATAGGAGCAGTGGGCTGCTATGTTCAGCGCCCAGGGAGCAAGTTGGGGTTCAGTGTCTTGCACAAGGACACTTTGACATGCGGACAGTTAGAGGAGGGGAAACAAGGGGATCGAACCGTAATGTAACGTAACCTCTCTGCAGGCTCTACTTTAAAGGGTGTTAAGATGATGGTTGCTCTGAATCAGATTTGGTCATTCAAAGTGCTAATACAAATATAGATGCATTGGACTACAATTATTATTTAGGAAAAAGTAACGGTGCATTAGCTGGGTTTGGTTTGAATAGGTCAATAACACAGGACAATAAAAAATAACCAATTCCTAATATCCCTGATGGTTTTTATTCCCCAAAAGTTTCATAAGACAAGTGGCTGCTGATCCCTATTGATCCTGGAACTAAACTACAACTTCTGCAAAAATAACAATGTATATCTGGAACAGAATTTGACTATTATGGCCTACTTGCAATGGTACAATTATGAACTGATGCAACGTTTTTTTTTAATGGCATCATAATATATTCGTGATATAATTATGTTGACATTGTGATCATGCACATTTGCAGTCCAAATGTACTATGCATATTGCAGATACTATTTTAGTCCTAATACTAAAAGAGTCACTATTAATTAATACAATAATTGTATAGCCTACCGCTCATACGGTGGCAGGGTACTCTAGAAACATATGTTTTGTCTAAATTGCTTGGGAAATCTAAATGCATTTTATTTGGATTAAGCCTTTGATTGTTGTCACAGTGCATGTATTTATCTTGATATGCCAACGTTTTGTTTTCATGTCCGTCTAGTATCTGCCGATCTATGCTGGCTAACCAAGGGGATTGTGTTGTGACTGTCGCCCCAAACTTGAGATTTCGAAATAGTGTCACGTTACACTGAATCCTCCTCTGCTCTTTGCTCGTCAACATTAGAAAGGCATCGCATCAGGGGTCCAGAAGCAGCACTACACTGACTTCGGATATTAAGAGGTGCATCCGTCACACATCTTCATTCACACACACACGTTTCTGCTTCTAACTTTGAATCACGGCATTCATGTAGATCCACCAAAATGCTTTTGAGAATTACCTGAGCATATATTATACATAGATATAGATTAGTATATTTATAGACACAACAGCGACAAAACGCCACCATTATAAAAACCCCTCGGATACCCCGAACAACAAGGAAGCTCGACCCCCACTCAACTCATGACTCCTACTTTAGTTTACTCAATTGAAAACACAGCATTTAGGGGGCGTGACATATGGGGGGGGGTATGTGTAAATTGGGTGCGTAACAATTGCGTTCAGCAACTTATACAAACCTATATTTTGCGCAAGCAGGATAATGGCATTTGATCGTGGGATTGTAATGAATAAATAACACATTGTAAATACAAGCTTGCCCTAACCCAGCAGAGCACACGTAGCCACCTAGCCCGATCTCCGCTAAATGAGATGCAATCCGAATCAGGGTCCTCCTGGGTGAAGTACGGAACCGTGTAGCCGTATAACAGGCGTGAAACTATGACGCCTGGTGAGTCGGCGGACATACGAGCTAGCGAGCGTAGCCGAAATAGCTCGGAATGCCAATCAACACACCTTTGTCACTTGGTTCACGTGTACGGTTTTGTGTCATAACGGGGATTGTCTTTGAGATTTAATAAAGTGGAGCGTTGCCCACCTGGTCGTGCGTGTTACCGTCTCGTATGGAGGCTGGAGGGCAGCGCTACTCGGACCGGGGGGCTGGCGTGCCCGTGCGTCCTTCTTCACCAATCCGGCGCGAGGGCTAGGACTTCGGCGTCACTCGGGCGCGCTCACGAAATTGTCACCCGACGGGATGCGGGTCCCAGAACGCACTTCTCTATCACTACCGCTAATCCGCCGTGTGTAGATGCGCTGCATCGAACTTTACTTACTCAAATACTAACCATGCCCCCTTTTTGTTCATTCCTGCCAATAACAACTCTATTGCGAGGAAACATGGCGGACAGGAAGTAGGGAAGTGACGTCAGAGTCATTACTAGACTGTCTGGTTAAGAGACCAATCAGAGGCTTGGTGCTGGTTACAAAGAGAGATTGACAGTGGTGATGAGCAAGGGGTTTGAAATCTCCAGGTGTGATGGAGGCAGTGCACCTGTTGCACCAACATGTAACCACACAACACCTGGGCACAGATGTGTGTCACCATGGTGATTTGAGGGAGTGGCTTGGTTGACTAGAGAATGGGGGTGGGGTGTGATATGTTAAGGATCAAGGGGAATTAGAGTGAAGATGAAAATAAAGAGGAAATTAGAAAATAACAATGTATTACTTGGATATCTTTAATGTGCGATGTTGATTGTCTTGCATCCAAGAGCTAAATCCAACAGGTGTACAAAAGGTCACACATACACCAGGCCCTCAGCACACCAAAGCCTCTCACTGATATCTTCCTTTTTGAGTCTTGTTTCTGTCTGCACACACAGCTGAGATCCAATTCAACATATATTGTAAAAAATGACCAATTCAATC
The DNA here is from genome assembly GCA_900302315.1 of Phycis blennoides. Classification (NCBI taxonomy): domain Eukaryota; kingdom Metazoa; phylum Chordata; class Actinopteri; order Gadiformes; family Phycidae; genus Phycis; species Phycis blennoides. The sequence goes on from OMKI01036057.1 coordinate 8,962, forward strand.
AACCTCAAGTTGATTAGTATTTTATTTCGATCTCATCAGATAACATCAAACAAGTACCTTCTAAATAAATGATTAATCATAATTATGTGTATTAGAAGTACGTTTAAATCAGCAATTATTTGGAACATACATTGAGGGCATTTAGCAGACGCTTTATCCAAAGCGACTTACAACTACGACTAGAAGGCAAAACATTTCATTGGTGTTAATACAGTAAGAAAGTCACCAGAACAAGTTTCAAGCATTTCAATTGCTAGGTTAACCATTGCTAGTATACAACATCTCTGACTAAGTCCAAGTTACAAAGAGGGACTACTGCCAAGTTACAAAGAGCGATTAAAGTGTCAAGTATGTCTATATTAACCATGACTATAAGAAATACCCTAAAATGTACATTGAAAAATATTTGCTCTAAGTGACACTCAAATATAATATAACAGATTTGTTATTCATTATTAAGCAGATATAATAATGATGGGACAATGACAAAAATAATAACACACATTCTTATCTCTCATTTAACAGACATAAAACGATTTACAGTTGATTAAAATAATCAAAGCATGCATATTGGAGAACTACAAAGATTTGTCTTTGTCGTTGTGTGTCATGAGGGTCACAAATATAGGGCCATCATTTATAATCAGTTTAGTTACTTGTTATTTGTTGCTTTAAATGTCAAAAACTGAACCTTTTGAGTGCCTGTGCAGAGGATCAGACCATCACCTCATTGGGGGCCGTTTCTCCCCCCAATGCTGCAAGCGCGTTGACCATCATCTGCTTAACAATGTGCCTGCACGTCTCCACTGTGTGAGTCCCCACGTGGGGAAGAACAATGACATTTGGCAGTGATAACAGGGGATGGCCTCTGAAATCACACACACACACACACACACACACATTGTATATGTATTACTTATTTATAAAGTTGCTATTACAATTGAGTGTTAGATTTGATCTCCCAGATTCTGTATGACAGTTTTGTAATGTAAAACCCCACAACCAAAATTACATAAAACTTACGCAATACAATTGTGCATATTTAATAACATTAACATGGGGTAAATGTATATTGAATTGCACAGCAGAATGAGTCATACTATGATAATTCTTGAGGTGAAAGAATAGCCGTGTCATTCCTGTTTTGTGCTTGTGTGTACCTGGGCAGTGGTTCAGGGTAGGTCACGTCTAGAGCTGCAGCGTGGATGCTCTTGTTCTGAAGAACTTCAACCAGGGCCTCCTGGTCTATCACCATACCTACAAAGATCAATAGAAATAAACATTGTCAATAATATTTGGTAGTCCAAATTGATGCGTGTTCAAAGTGTGCTGCAACAGTGGGCTGAATTGTGCGGCTTCATTTTTCTTCAACATAAAGAGATGAATATACTACAGAGAATAAACATTATAATACCCTTTTTGTAATTTTCCTCCCCTATAGGGCTTGTACATCACGTCAACAACTCCATGACCACCTCCATTTTGGAAGAATGGGTGCATTGGAATGTTAGTTATTGTGTTGGTAGTAATGTTTATTTTATCGTTTAGTAATTAATCGTGAAATGATTTGCCATTGTCCCGGAGGGGGAATGAGGCTGAGGTTAAGACATTATTCATCGACCAGATACCTTCTCAGTGGAACATGAAGTGAGGAGCTTCCGCCCCTGGTGCTCAGACACAAGGACAAAACCTTTTGTCCTTTATGGAACTGATCGCCAAGCATGACCCTTTTTGAGTGTAACAATGCCAAATATAGTCATAAAAAAAAAACATAAAAAATTACATTTTGGAGGTGCTGGCTGAGATGGTTTCGAAGGACATTGTGGAAGAGGTAAAACAAAGCAGGGCCTTCAGTGTCCGAGCTGATGAGACAAAAGTCTTTTGTCTCATCAGGTTTCTGGATTAGCCTGGAGAGTAGCTCAAACTCGGTGATGTTAGGTGGACTTGCGAGTTTTATGCCTGTTGAAACCTTACAGACTGGCTTCCAGCCATTCTCCATGTCCTCCATGACGTTGACGAGAGGAACAATGGAGGCAGATTTGTAGAGGGACGGGGACTGCATGGGCAGATAGACCTAAACTTCATTGGCCTTCTGAGGACACTGGGAGACACCAATGTTCTGTTTGACATGCTGTAATCCTCGTTGTTGGACTTTACAGAGATGAAGCATTTTTTTGGAAATGTGGACTGAAGTGCTGCTTATTGCTCAGCAGTAGAACATTAGCACCGAGAGGGTTTCCAAAATGCAGCCACAGACTAACTCTGCTCTTCATGGATCTGTTGTCACATCCACAATTGGTCAGCAAAACAGTAATCAAGACAATCCCTATTTTTGTACGGCTGTTTTCTATCCTTAGACTCTGGATGCTGAGCTAGAGAGGAGTTTTTCCAAAACCAACTATGATATCATGGAAGGGATTCAAGCACAAATTGCCATGCAGGTACAGCTGCTTGAGATTGAAATTGATAAAAAGCAGACGTTTTGTTGATTGGTGGTAAGTTTGTCGAAAACGCAAGCCCGTTTTTTGACTTACTACAAGCACTATATGCTTCACGATCCACACCACACACTCTAAAATCAGTCTTTAGAACGAGATGGAGTTGTAGAGGGGACTCCATAAGAGCTCTTTGTGAAAATAAAAGTTAAATAAGCCTTACAGATGTTGGTATCTGACAATGAGGAGATACAAGACACAACATGCGAGGCTGCTGTGCTATGTACCAAGCTTGAGAGGTTGGCACACTGTGATGTACCAATTCAAGCTTACAAGCAACAGCTTGCAAAAAAGGGACATGGATCATG
>OMKI01036060.1:21812-35322 GCA_900302315.1 Phycis blennoides
GGGGGGGGGGGGGGGGGGGGGGGGGGGGTTAGTGTCGCCACCGCACTGAGCCCGCCCACCACGACACACCCTGGTTAGCGGGGACGACGACATGCAGGGAGGTCCCGCGGTTTTTACGGGAGACTTGACCTCTACGCCTTTTACATTTACAATTCAGGGCATTTAGCAGACGCTTTTGTCATTTGTCATGAGAAGGTGAAACATTTCATTGCTGCCAATACAGTAAGAAAGTCACCAGAACAAGTGAAAAAGTGTTTTAGTGGGTTGTATGAATAGTATTCTGTGCGACTGTAAATGGACTACACAGGAAAATGAAACAAGTAGAGGTCACGTTAAACACTAAATGCACAAAAAATTACAACACAAAAAACAAAAAGATAGTGGCTAGTGATGACTTTGGCAAAAGGTACTGGGTATAAATCCCTGACGTCCCCTAGTCCAACATGGCATCATTGAGCAAGGCACCCTCACCGCAACCTGCTAATTAATGACATGGATCTAAATTCCCTCTATGTCGCTTTGAAGGTGGTGTTTCTTAAAAGAAGTGGTGGTGGTTTAATCCCAGAGATTTGTTTATGTAAAAGCTGTGATTTGAATCAACTGATTCAACAGTTTCTACACAACGTCACAGATGATTGATTGAAGTCGCATGAGAACGTAGCTAGCGGTTCTGCTGCTTGTTTACGTCAGTGTTTCAGTCCAAGTGCCCTTCCAAAGCAGTGGCCATTCAAAGTGTGAGGCAAGAAATACGTAACACCTGGGAAGTTAGCAGTGAAGAACATTGGCTTTCGCTATAAATACAGCCGGCAATGCAATGTACTCGCACATGAATATCTCTTGCATGAACAACATTCGAGAACAGCGCCACAACAAACACAGCCGTCAAAAAAACAAAAAAAAGACAGAGTAACCTTAGAATTAATAAATATATTTAATCATGCCTCTTTTAGTCAAACGTATTAACAGTTACAGTTTACACTTTTTATTACACAGTTTATTAAGGGAGCGGCATCTTGCTAAAGAATGCCTGCAGGTAAGGCAGCAAGACCTTTCGGCAGTCACACCCATGCCACGACTTACACTGTACAAAAGACACAGCACCCGCCCTCTCACAGCCCGGTGTGGGAGCTTTTAAAGCACGTACGAGAACGTGGAGAAAAACGCGCAGTGCCCACGTGACTACGGTCACATGACTGGGATCTCAAAATCACCTGAAGTCAACGGTGGCGGCGAACGACTCCAGCTCGGTGATGGAGAAGACGCAGAGGAAGCCCTCGCCGCTGCGAAAGTAGTTGTCCCTGATGGCGGCGTAGTCCTCCTGGCCCGCCGTGTCCAGGATGTCTATCTGGACCTCCTCGCCGTCCAGAACCACCTTCTTCCTGTAGCTGTCCGCCTTGGTGGGCTCGTAGTCCTCCACAAACTGGGAGCCCACATTTAAACTGTTAGGCATGCTGGGAGATAACAACCATGAATGTACCGGTTGGCTATTCGGTGGACGCCTTCAGCTTAGTGTTCCTATTAAGTAGGTAGATTGTATAAGTATGTGGCGTCATTTTTTGTTAAATCAACCTCTCAAATGCATCTCTGTGATGCTGATATCTGATATTGATGAATTTTAAACACATGTAACATATTCTAGTTGTTCATCTTGTTGTTGTGTTGTATCCCCTGTTAAGCACTTTGTACTGCACAAAAAAATCTAAATAAATGAATAATTTATAATAATACATCATATACATACGTACATAAAGTGTGACTGATTGATTGATTGAAGTGTCTTACAATAACCATTTGCAATTCTTAGCCTGGATGAGATGCTCTATGCTAGTTGCGCTGTACAGGACCACATTATACTTGTATATATTGAAAGAAGAATGGACCGTCAGGTTTACATAACAGCGCCATCAAGTCTGAGGAGTCGGGGCCCCTTCTAGTGCAACCACACACCCCCCTTACGGATTTCAGTGTCGACCCTGGGAATACTTAGTTAGAAGGCATCCCATCCATGTTTTGACTGTTCTGTTTACGGGTGTATATCTTTAATGCCATACCGGTAACAACTAGTGACATCACATAAAAAGGCTTTTGACCGAACAAGGACGAAAGTTCCATGTCGTCCTAAAACAGAATCTGACACAGCAATACAATAAAGTGAAAAGGGAAATGTAACATGCACGTTGCCACAGAGACGTGTGTGTGTGTGTGTGTGTGCGCTCACCTCGTCGTACATGAACTGGAGGGTGAGGGCAGATTTCCCCACCCCACCGCTCCCCACCATGATGACTTTGTGGAGGGCCAGGGAGTTCTGGCCCTTGGGCTTGGCGGTGGCCATGGTGCTGCTCGCCAAGAGGTCGGCGGCGGGGGACAGGAAGTGAGGTCAAGCTGGGACAGGAAGTGTGTGGAGGTCAACTGGGAAGGATCAGGAAAGTGAGCCAGCGGAATCAAACCAGATTTCTCCAGCTGCAATGAGATGGGGTTGCAATTCCTGGAGAGAGGTTAAGAGGAAACGACATGTTAGATCTTGTCGTCATGTGGATTTAATTTTGTGATGTATTTTTCATTATTAATTGTATTTTACATCTTTGTTTTGTTGTGGGGTACAGTACAGTACAGTACAATATAACATTTTTAATATTTTATTCAGCAGCTGTAACTATGCATAATGCATCAAGAGTGCATTTACTCCATCAAAAATGTCCCCAGAGAATGCCATCATTAACATAGTCATCACATCACAGTGACGTCTTCACAAACTTTCTAAATTCTTCCATTGTATTTACAATGAGGGTCGATGTGGCTTTCATCAAACAGCAGTCAGGGGATATTTTTTTGTCATGGTTTCAAGACTTCCCCTTCCACTGGGAAGGTATCACGTAGTTTCACTATGAGGCAAATGAAATAGCAAAACTGAGAAAACACCAAAATCATTTCCCAGAAATATACAAGACCAAGAGACATTGATGAGAATACTGATGCACACCTCATTCAGCTACACACAGAAATGTTGCAGGTCGTAACAACATAACAACAATTGCAAGTCTTCTGTTTGTTCCTTAAAATATTTTTTCTATGATAAGATGTGGGCTACTTTATTAATCCCAGAAAGAAAGTACAGTCGAACAGGAATTAAATAAGATACACAAATGTAAACGACACAAAAACAAATAAGGAAAATACACAATATGAGTAATTTGCAATGGAAGTAAACATCACACAGTCGCGGTAGACATTACAGTATAGCTGCATTAATGAACTATACATTATTGACCATTCTAGATAAGTGGCTTAAGTGTCCGGCAGGACCTTTGCTGCTTATCGAAAGTACACTATTGACCATTACACAACTGTCCAGAATATGCTATATGATTGAAACGATAAATTACTGACCGTTACACAAGTGTCCAGTATATGAAATATCATTGAAACTATACATTATTTGACTTCATGACATCTAATAACCAAGGGTGAGGAATAGAAGGTTTCAACTACAAACCAGGATGGCGTCAGGTGCCTTTAGTTTAAACAGCACTAAATGCAAATGTAAAGTTACACACCCTTACTTACGACTGCCAATGCCCTATTCACCCAACACGACATGTTGCGTCCAGGAAGCGGATAGGCGTTGTCTTTAGTGGACGCTACAGTACTAACATGTACAACATGTGTCCACTAACTGGTTAAAAACAACAACTGCTGGTGAACTGCATTAGTATGTTGGGCACACCGTCACACACATCCCCAACTAAACCACTCGGCTGGGTTAGCCCGCTTCATTGTCTCAGCAACTACTTAAACAGATGGCTGGATCAGCGGTTCAACAGCAATAACACAACACAAACCCACGCTGACTAGTTAACCAGAAAAGCCTCGATAATAACGACTAGTTAACTCTAAGTGGTTATAGCTAACCGGCTGACCGCAAAGCTAATTTAGCAGTTGGGGCAGACAAAATTCCATGTCATTATAACGGATAATGATTGCAACACAGTAAGATACCTATCGTCTGCAGCTCGGTCGATCGTGTCATGAAACTCAACCGGTCTATGTCAAGTGTATATGCTACCTAGCTTCTTAGCTCTGGAGCCGGAATAGCTAACTAGCACAGGAAACTCCGCTTTCCCATCGCCGCTCTCTGCTATCCCCACGAGACGTGAACGCGGCATTACGCTGCGTTCAAGACATGTGGGAAATATTTCCCACACAGCCGGATAATTTGGTACCTTTTAGAAAGATGCCAACTGCCTACTTGTAAATACCATTTGAATATTAGTTTGGACGTTATTTACATTTCGGAAGGGTAAGGTAATACAGTAATTCTCAAATGGCTTGAACACATCATTAACCCCAAGACGATGCACTGACATCGGATCGGATCAGACCGCTTCCCGCTGTCATTCACGCCGAGTCCCCACAGTTCTAGTAAAACACAAACCAGCTCATGGTGAGTCGAAGCAGGCTTACCTTAGCACTGCCTCCAGACGTGAAGGCTGGGCTATTGTGGTTAAGTGGGGGGGAAAGACTTAAGTTGGGTACTTGTTAGCTCATGACCAGCCTCCGTGATACCTCCCGAGACAGGTCCCTAGCAGACTGCATGTCCGGGGCTTGGCTCCGTCTGACTGGGCAGACAACGCCCGCCCACCGGGGACAGGATGGAAAACCACGGTTGAAACCAAGCCTACTTCTGTGTATTGTTTCTGTGTTATTGTTGCCTCGGTGTGTTCTTTAGGTAAGGTGTGTGATTTGTACGTACTGTTGTTAAACGGGGGTTTGGATTTTATTTTTCAGAAAGACGGATGATCGATCGCTGGCAGGTGATTGATTAATTGGCTCATTAGCGTAGACTCCCTCGTGCTGCATGTAGATGAGTCAACATTGTCGTAGGCCTCGATTTCCCCTCCGATATTTTTACGTTGAAAGTAAATGGTAATACAGAAAATCATTGTTCCGATCAGTCTAGTTAGAGATTGTTTGGACTTTGATTTCATTCGATTTATGCCATCAAAGCAACCAGTCCGTCGCAACTCTCAAAGTCCGTCAACGAAAACCATATTCCATCTATATTTTATCATTTGGGAGTCAGAGATGAATAACAGAACCATAATCCCTGACCTGCACGTCAAATTTGGAGAGAAGACCTGGAACGAGACCTTCCACCTTGTCCGCAGATGCATGGTAAAACACAGAAACTTGTTGGGATTAAAAAGCAAAAAACTGATAATGTGACAGCATATTTGTTTTGGCAATTTCTCTATGGGCTATAATGAGGGATACGATAATAATAATGATGATAATAATACAAACGAATCCAATATTCCTACGGATTCCTAAGACCCCAAATGATGAGTATTGTTTACTACTGGAAGTAGGAAATGTGAGGGTAAACCCATTTTAGTGGAGTTGCATCACCACATCATGATAATCATAACCCTGCTTTGTCTCCTGCCCTCTATCATTACCTCAACAATACACAATTTATTTCCAAGTGGTTTCCATGTTACATCATCATATTACAATCATGTCCTAATATACACATCCATTTGCATCCTCACAATGATCACAATGACATTTACCCACCCTCAAACCTTTTTATACATTCAAAAGCAACGCTCGAAATGCCCTTGTTTGCACATTTTATGAAGACTGATTATATTAACAACAGTAGCCTACATTATCAGAGAGGGGTACTTTTTACTATAGGCTTTTGCCATCTTGTTTCGAAATGTGACGAATGAGGCAAGGAAAGAATCCGGACGACTGAATCATTGAGATGATGTCAATGTTTCTCTCGTCTCTGGGTAATAAACACGTTGGGTCCGATTGACCGTAAAGTTCTCTGTGGGGATCGTTTGTCATCAACCGCTGCAGCTCAGAAGGATGAAGTGGGGAAATTGCAAACGGTTTGCATCGCCGGAGCACATTACTCACACCAGCTTCGTACTGTGTTGTTTATTGCTGTAAAATGTTGGACGCCACGAACTGGGCCTAGCTCAACTGATTTTATCTGTTTTTGTGCGTATGGTTGTACTTCAAAAAGTACGCAGGGTTCTTGCTGGCTCATTGAAGTTATTCAAGTGGTACCAGACCTCTGCTTATAATTAAGTAGAAATGGGCCCAAACACATTACGAGTGATGCCTCTAGCTCACCATCATGTTGTTTTGAAGCAAAGCTAAGCAGTGCATCACCCCTAGTTGTGGTATGCTATGCTGAGCTCTCTATTATAGCGCTGACAAAGAGGCGTTGGCCTCCTAAACTGGGTGTGTTGAGGTCTGATTCATCGTGGAATAAGCAGGTGCTCTGTCAGTGGTGAACTCAGGTTGTTTTCATGGGATGGGCAGACAGAAAGAAGCAACTGTCAAGTGATTATTATTAGGATGCAACAAGAAAATTGGAGGCTTTCTAATGGTTTTGTTTGTTCTACTTATGAGTATTATTAATTCATAGGAGCGAACAGGGGTGTCATGTCCAGTGTTGGGTAAAAAAACTGTTCAGCACTTGATTGACATGAGTCATAGCCAATGGAAATAGAGCGGCATGAGATAGTGGGGTGGGTGGGGTAGCTATGGGACTTGTGCTGTATGTTCTGGCAGAGGAAAGGAACACACGTTGGTGACCTTTAGCATTTGGGTGTGATGGGAAAGACAATACAAACTGATGTTTGTATTGTTCGTCACAGATGGCTGCAGATGGCTGAAACTTGATGGGCCGCTGTGGTTCTGGTGGTGGGGGGGTTTCCAATGAGGCACGGCCTTTCCCCAGATGATTGCCATTACCACAACAAACCCATGCCTAAACGTAACTGTCGCTAACATGGTGACAAAACGAAACTGTTTTGAACGTTCCACGTAAACGTAACCATCTCTAACCAAAACCCAAAGCTATTCTATTACAATGCCGTTCTGTATGTTAAACCGCTGTGCAACCAGTCTTAATTCCTAAACGTAAACATTTCTAATGCATCACAGGAAAAAAGTTAGAATATTTAGCCCAAACATATTAAACTGTTCATTGGGATTCTGTGTAGAAACATAGTCATATATTTTTAGTAGGCCAGGTGTGTACAGAAACCACCCCCTGTGGTTTTAACAGCAAAGCCTGTTGTGTGGTGAAAAGATGCCAAATGTTAATGTTTGTCTTGGGTATTATATCAATTTAAATGAGCTGATTATGCATTGATTAGTTGGAGGAACGTGGAAAATACGAAAACGTTGTTCGTTCTGTTTCTTTCAGGACAAAGCAAGAGACAAGACTAAACCTTGTGAACCGTTGGTTCGATGTCTGGAGAGACTCCAAGCTCTCAACGGTAAGAGAAAGAAAGGTACACTTGCTTATCAGGTCCGTTAACCTGTAGGAAGGACACATAATAAAAACAAATGTGTACATTTGTCTAAATGTAGGTTGTATCGAGGTGTGCGTATTGACGGATCTGTGCTGATTGTCAGTTTTAACTCGTATCACAACAATTCAGATCTAACACTTGAATTATTCCATCATACTCATCCTTGTGTGTTTTAGTGTTCTCACTCAATGCCATGATGTCCCATCTTGAGAAGATAGCCCAACAACGAGGGTAAACCACTGACTGGCCCCCCACCCCTCCCATAACTTCCTTCATGGATAGTATTATAAGGACATGCACAGGACGGTCTTGTGGTTAGGGTGTTTGAGTTCCAGACCAAGTGACCTGGGTTCAAGGCAGGTTGGAAGTCAAACCCCAAACTCAACTGTCTCCCTGCAAGAAGCCTAAACCCTGCCTCCTTAGTTACTGCCTCCTAGTGCTGCACAAAAATAATAAAGCCAACCACCAAATACGAGAGACATTAACAACCTCTCCGGCTCCTGCAAATGCAATTAATGAATAATATCCATTTTAATTTCCGCCTGGGCCTTTCAGGATGGGCTTCCACTTCTCTGAGGCGACGTGCTACCTGACGGCAGACCTATTCTACCTGGAGGTGGCGCTGTCCCTCCAGGGAGGGGTCCAGGATGTTAAGGTGGCCCCCCATGGACAACCTCCCATGGTGAAAACTACACGCCATGATCAGACCAATGCTAGCTTGTGGAAACCAAAGTTATTCATGTGATTGTTTAATTGGTATGAAACCTCAGAAATCCTGAGGCAGCCATGTGATTGGCCGATTGATGATCGAAGTTGGATCAGATGTTTTCCCAATTAATGAATCAACATTTAATTTTCCTTCAGTCCAGTGAGTCCCTGCTGGTGCTCTTGAGGTACGAGTAGAAATCAGTTCTTTGAAAAATTGGCCTTTTAAGAACATCTGTGTCGTGTATCGTTAATGTATTTTAAATATTATAATGAAGTTTTCCATGAATTCTTACTAGGCTGTGATTTGGTTTGTTAGGTAACTCTTTGGATTTGCTTTCAAGTCCAAGCTATAAGTCACAATGAACAGCCAGGTTTGTCACACAGGTCAAAGAACTTTGTGGCGTTTTCCAAGAAGTTGGAGGGCTTCGCTGCTCTCTACAACGTACCTGGGAACGACAGGCGAGTCCTGACCAATGGTACCGGTCAATGGTCCTGCACAGTTTACCCGTTTAACTTGTTGTCTGTGGTTTCCAGTGAAGTCAAGGTAAAGTTGTTCACGTCGCTACAGTATCTGGGAAGAGATCTGCAGAAGATTTCTCAGTTACCACGGTGAGTGTTGGAATAGGGCACGTTAGGCAACTTTGCATCCAAGTGCACTGATAAGGCTACGTATCATACTAGTGTACATAACATGTCATGGTACGCTGACTAAAGAGTGTCAGATGCCACTCTTTAGTGAAATATATTTTTACAATACAAAACGTAAAAATACTGCATGTCCTCGCATTTCCCTGTCAGATCTATCAAGGATTATAACACCCGCGTGGACGCGATACTTAACGGCAGGATAGGGTATCTAACGGAAGGAAAGGAAGGTGCGTGCTGACGTCATTTAAGTTCCTCCTTGAAATGTATGTATTTTAGTATTAATGTATTTTGATGTATTTTAAATGAAGTGATCAGAAAATGCTGTTCTTTCAGATTGCCCCCTGACCATCCAGTTCTACATTAGTCCCTCTGATGTGCTCAAAGCTTCAAGTCTAAGTAAGATGTATATAAGATATATATGATACGGTAGTGACAATGTAGTAAATCCACAGAAACCATGGCTCTTACTTAGAGCAGCTGTCCAATCATTGTGGTAATTGGTTTAACTTGCCATGGTTAATTAGCTTTCCCTTTTCTTTCTTCCGTGTACAAGACTACATGGATGTAGGCCTACCCTTGTCCGGTTTTAGTATTGATATCCATACTAAAACCTTCCATGCACTTCATCTCATTGCAATTTTGTTCTTAAAGTTAGGGTAGGGACCTACGCGTTACTGCCCATGACCACAAGGCTAGGCAAAGCTAGCGAGCTCGTCATGTGTTTGTAGGTAATCTATCTTATTCTGGCTGGTTTAATCAAATTGCCTACCCTACCTTTAACTGGTTGTTGTTGTTGTTGTTTGTTGTATGTCTTTCAGCAACCCATGAAAGACAATTTCATGTCACTGGCAATGGACAACAATGTTTTTTAATGTTGTTTGTACAGATGTTTGTGACATGGAGGAAGTGGGCCAGGTGGGCCAGGTGACTGTGGGTCTCAGTGATGTGATCCATAATCTGCAGATGGCTTCTCTGATCCCAGTCCCCCCACAGCTTGATATACAGGGGTAACAAGTCTCTCACTACTGAAGTAACATCATCTCATTACAGTCGTCATACATAGTAATACCTTCTCAATACCATAATAACACTTTCTCTTAAAGGTGGAGTATGTATAATTTAGTAGCATTTTTGGGAAATGGCTGCCATTAAATCAAACACACTGTACCTTTAACATCATATTTAATCTCAAGGGACTAAATTGGTAAAATAAAGTTAAAATGAATATGTATATTTAATTGTAATATAATAAATAATAATACAATACAGTAACGGTAATTACGTCAATTCCATAATAATACCATTTTAACAGTAATGCCATACAAACTTTTTACAAACTTTATACAAAATGTTTATAAGGCCTTAACTGTGTGAACTATTGATATTTATAGGGGAGGGTAACTGTCTCTCTACTGTCTAACCCTGCTCCTTAAGGACCTATCTCTGTACTTTCTGACGCCTACCTTCTCTTTAATAACCTGTAGCTCTGCTGTCTAACCCCCTTCTACTTTGAGGACATGTATCTGTTCTATCTAACCTCTACCTGCTCCCTAATGACCTGTATCTGAATTCACTTGGGAAATTAGCTTCTGCTAAGTGTACATCCCAGATATTGGTATTACATTGCTTATCCTACAGTGTATGTAATGCTATATTTACTGCTTGTTGTTTTGATACTAATACTGTTGTTCTTATGTCTTTTGGCAGTAATCCAGTCTTTAGGCAATTGACTGAGATAGCCAGCGAGAGTTTCCCAGCATGCTTTGTGCTTAGGCTCCACCCACCCCTGCTAATGTTCTCCTCCTTTCTGAACAAAATCAGCCAAATTACAGGTCAACACAACAGTTGTTCTGTTTGTTGGCATTTCAGCTTATAACTACTTATTACTTAATGAACCACTTACTTTGCTTTTTTATTTATTTTGTATGATGCATAACCAGATCTTTAAGCCTGCAATACAGCCTAAAATAAGTCTTACATCAGTCTAAATCTCATTTGACACTTTTTTACTCACGTTACCTTTATAGATGTGGCAATACCAGATGCTGGCCAACAGTGGGCGCCATTTCATAAAATTCTGATGAAAAGTTTGAAAGACTCCAGTAGTGATGAAGAGGCGTTGGACCTGGCTGACCGGGAATTTAAAGTGGTACCTCGACATTCACCTGCTATGACATTAAAGAAAGATTCTCTGAAATTGTTTTTTCCATTCTTGTTGGAGTGTAGTGAGGGGCCATTTTACCTGCTACCTCATAACTCCTTAAAACTGCATTAGTGCGCGTTCAGTCTGTAGTGAATAATCAATTAATGTACTCCCGTTTAACTTAATCAAAGCATTCAAGTCTCTCTCTCTCTCTCTCTCTCTCTCTCTCTCTCTCTCTCTCTCTGACATACAGTCTCTTCCAGGTGACCTCCTGCACCACTACGTGTTCCCAGCGGGTGTGTGGGAGCTGCCCGCCCTGAGAGGCGCCGCGGTGGGCAGCCTTCCCTTCTCGCACCCCGGCCACGTCCCCGGCCTGCTGGAGGTCCTTCGCCACCAGTGCACCGTCAACACCCTGCTGGCCAGCTGCGTCACCCCCCGGACGCCGGCTCTGCGTGACGGGGGCCATGCTGAGCTGACAGAGGGTGGGGACAGAAGGGGGTCTGAGCTCTTTGTGCAACGCTAAAGGATGGACAGTTGTGTTGTCGGTGATGTCATCACACGCGGCGATGACGGTACTGCAAACAAAATGAACGATTTGTGTCAAGTCAGTGTTGCGGTTATTTATCCTAAACATGCAGGAGACTCTGAAGATGACCTGGTGTTTGAGATCCTCATGCAGTCGGAAACCAGCCTGGCCGTGACCTTCCAGAGGCCAGACGTTGACTCTCTCGCTATGCGTGAGTGCTTTGATAGCTCCGGTGCCTCTGTGGCCAGGGCGGTGCAGGGAGACAGCCGCGTGGGTTGAAAGGGAGAGTGGGGGGTGAGGGGGGGGGGGAGAATGCACCTCGGAGCTCCTGGAAGGTTTGTTTGTGTGTCTACAGTGGTGGTGGAGGTCCCGCACTCGGGTGAGCTGAGCTGCAGTCTGTTCACAGCCGGGACCAGAGAGGTCTGCCTGGAGGAATACACATGCAGGGTTATCAACAGGTATGATGAGTGGTGGTGGTCCCAGAGGTCCGTAGATATCCTGTGACTGAGCACAGGCTCCAGTGGTTAGCGTGTCAAGGTGCCCTAACCCCTACCTGCGCCTTAAGGACATGTATATTAAGATTCATTGCAAGTCACTTTGGATAAAGGCATGCAGAGATGATGCCGAGACCCCCCCCCCCACACCCACACACACACACACACACACACACACACACACACACACACACACACACACACACACACACACACACACACACACACACACATCCATGTCCACTTTCAAACACTAGGGTTGCATGTGCAGGTGTATGTCCATCCCGGTGACTATGAGGGCGCTCCGCGCTAAGATGGAGAAGATCTCCTCTTCCCGCTCCTCGTCGGTTCCTCCACCCCTGGACCTCCTCCACGCCCAGACAGGAAGTGACACCGCCACTTCCTGTCCCATCGTATCCTCCTCCGAGATCCTCCTCGTCTCCCATTCCGACCATGCCCTCCCCGCATCCCTGCCACCGAACTACGATTCCCACAATGCACTGGAACCAGAGGATGACCACGCGGGGTCCGGGTCAGACTATTTCATGGGCGCGGCCTCCACACCGGATCATGTCGCTGACGTTCCTGTGACCACTTCGCCCTGTGCTGGAGGCGATGCTGCCGTGGACGCGCACTCCCATTGGATGACTGCTAACCCCCAAATAGCAGAGCTCATGTAACGTAGCGTTGTCTGAAAGACATGATGCTACATTGGCTACCTAAGGCACTCATTGAGAATGTAAAGCTCTATGAATATGCATCTTTAAGTTCCCCTATATTGAGGTAAACTGTGCACCAAAACATGTTTGTATGTTTGCATAATGGGCCACGATTGCTCCACTCCACTAGTGACATCACAAATTGTAGAGAGACACTTTGGTGTCTTGATTGTCTTTTTGTTTCTGTGTTTTTGCTATAAATAAATGAAATGAAAATTGGGCCTGTTGGCAAGTTTTTTTCTGTCTTTAATTCACTTTTTTCTTACACGTCACGGATTGATAGAATGCTAAATGCAGCATGCAGGAGTGGACATTCTCGGCGTGCATTCCACTGAGGTAAACAAGCCGTAAACTGCCGCAACGTTTGGCATCTGACCTCAATCAGACAGCCAAGAGTCCGATGGCTTGGGTCCGCGTGAGCCAATCAAACGTGAACATGTTCAATGCTTGCCGAGAGAAAGCCCATTTAAAAAGTAAATTAAGAATAAGACTATGACCACAATGATTAAGGGGTTTAAGTGAGCAAATTTAGAGCACATTTTACTTTGTGGGAAGAAAAACTTCGGCATGAAAAAAATAAGCTTTTTTCAGATGTAGTAGGTCTACTAATTAAAAGTGTGTGATGCTGGAGTGCCTGTTAATTGCCTGTTATTAGTTTGTTTGTATTTTTAGCCTTTTTCATACGTAATGGTGGTCACTATTGGGTGACATTTAAATAACAAAGCAACTTTTAATTTACCTTGCATTGGTTGTTGTGGGGGGGGGCGTGAAAAAGAGTGTTCGACCGAATAAAAAGTCGACACTCTGTGACAGGCTATTAAACGTTTATTTCACAACACGATGCTTTTGTCCCCCCCCCTTGCTGTTCGCAGTCATTTAGCCCGACCGCCTTTATTTGTGGTCGTGGAGTTTGGAAGTTTTTGCAGTGTGCACTT
>OMKI01036065.1:6223-18892 GCA_900302315.1 Phycis blennoides
TTCATTTTGTGATTGTGCATGAATTATCTCCCATTATCTCCTCCGTTTGGGGGAAGTTGCGCCATGGCGATGTGTGTGTGTGTGTGTGTGTGTGTGTGTGTGTGTGTGTGTGTGTGTGTGTGTGTGTGGTGTGTGTGAGTGTGTGTGCGTGTGCGTGTGTGTGTTTGTGTGTGTGTGTGTGTGTGTGTGTACGGCAGATTCAAAATATAGGTATTTTTGCCCATGAGGTTTATATATATTTTCCTGTGTGTGTGTGTGTGTGTGTGTGTGTGTGTGTGTGTGTGTGTGTGTGTTGGTGTGTGTGAGTGTGTGTGCGTGTGCGTGTCTGTTTCTGTGTGTGTGTGTGTGTGTTTGTACTCAGTTGTCTGGTGAGCAACATGAGAACAAACAGGATGTTAATCCCAAAAAAAAAAAAAACCTTTGGTGTTGGTCGTTTGCAGGTAATGAAACGAGTCCAGAAAGCTTCCTTTTGCACAATGCACTGGCGAGAAAACCCAAAAGAATCCGTACGGCCTTCTCGCCCTCGCAGCTCCTCCGGCTGGAGCACGCGTTCGAGAAGAACCATTACGTCGTCGGGGCCGAACGGAAACAGCTCGCGCACAGCCTCAGCCTCACAGAAACTCAGGTGAGAGACGAGCCGAGACCCCCCGTCCGACGACCCCCCGTCCGACGACTCGCCTGAAGGGATATCATGTGTGGAGTTTTTTTTTTAATGTTTGACTTTTGTCCATATCTTGGCCGTTTTCATGATCGTCGCAGAGTTGATTGTGTGCAGGCCTTTAATGTCATTATGGGCCTTCTCCCCCTAGCCCATGAAAAAAAAACATGTTGGCAATATTTACTTTTTTTTTTTTTGCTACTTTGTTTGTTGTTATTAAGAAAATATTGTCTCAAAGAACAAACAAAATATATAATTTGTTCTTGTTTTCTTATTTACATTTTTAACCGTGGCATCATTTGTTTTGAAGTAGCCTCGTTAATATACATTTAAGATTAAGTTTGAAAATAGAAATGAAAAATGCATTTAGGTAAAAAAATAAATAAATAAAAAGACCCACACATTTGCAGAGTAGGCCTATTTTTAGAGTCGGCGCTTACTCGGCATATGCACGGTGCTGGCCGCTGACTTGTTGTTGGGATTCCCATCCACAGCAAGTGTACGAGGCCTTACCTCGCTTTGAGAGGGGCTTGCGCTACTTTGCTTTTGGAGAAGGATGTTTCTGTTCAAAATGGAGGGTGATTAACCAGTTAACCGTTTTATTGGACTCGCCGTACAAAGAATAAGACGGAGGTTCAATGGATTCTCCACAGAGCCGTGCGTTTAAGAGCGCGTTTGAACCTGTGCGCCTGTGTGGACCCTGTCGCAGTCTTTTGTCCCCGTGTCAGCAGCGGCTCCGTTAGAGACGGGGGGGGCCTATAGAGGAGCTGAAGGGAGAAATGAACCATCGCCTACTTCAATTAGCCGAGAGAAGGCATATTAAATACAACTGAGTTGCTACGAAGACCTTAAGGGCGTTGTTAACAAAGCCAACAGAGCGTTTATCGATTTAGATGATGTATGCCTAATTTCCCATGGCATTGTTGTATGTGTCAACATTTTTTTTAACGTGCCGAAAATTGCGCTTTAAACGGACAACTGAAAATTAATCCGAAACGCATTTTTTTTTTAATTCTCATAGCAAGTAAATGACCCCCACTGGACAGCGTCACGTTGTAATGAACCAGAAGGCATATGTTTATCGACAGTCTATATGCTGTAGCCGGTGTTGCGTTTTGGGCAAATGTGGCCGTGTCTTGTTAGTAGTTCCAGTGTTTTTGGTGTAATCTGTGGGATCTAAATGTGTACAAGCGGACTAAGATCCTGTTTCTCTAGGCCTACTTGAACATGGCAGCAGTCCGTATAACCTTACTGGCCTATTGCGCACACAGCCGTTTGCGCCGTTTAATACCCAACAATGACAACACGGTGTTTGTTTTTGCGTGCGCTGTTTCATACCCAACAATGACACGGTGTTCTGTTTTGTGTTGTTGTTTCGTTTTAGGTAAAAGTGTGGTTTCAGAACCGAAGGACAAAGTTCAAACGGCAAAAGTTAGAAGAGGAGGGCTCCGAGTCGCAGCAGAAGAAGAAGGGGACGCATCACATAAACCGATGGAGACTGGCGACGAAACAGGGGAGTCCGGAGGAAATTGACGTCACGTCGGACGATTAACAGACGAGAGACGTTGACGTGGGACAAGCAGCATCGTGAAGGATGACATGGATGTAGATGCTGAGTAAAGACAGTGAGAGGGTACAAAGCCAATGTCACAATTCAAACGCACGGAGGTCGGCAGCTGCGGGCGAGAGATCCTGTTGGTGGCAGTGCTGTCACCAGGAGGGGCCCGTCAAACCGTAGGCTATCACAGTGATCGATCCACCCTCCTGGCCCCCCCCCCTTTCCACGCACCATCCCACCACTACAAATTACCCCCATCAACAGACCCAAATTTGTACTCCAATTCACATTGGACATTTGCACTTCTGAAGGTTTTTAAAAACGTTTTCACTCAAAAACCAAAACACAAAACAGTTTTTTTGTAAAACTTGAACTGCATGGTAGAATTTTTTCCTCTGGTAGTTGTTTTGAATTGACAAACTTCTCAAAACAGTTTTGTTTTTACTCTATTTTCAAACTGAGAGATGTTGTGCTTTTTCCTTTTTACAAAGTGTGCAGTCTTTAATTAATAATTCTCGTGTAAAAGTGATTGTGGAAACATGAAGTCGCAGTGCTGCGTTATAGTGTTTTAAAGAAAAGATAACAGAAAAAAATGACAATTCAAAAAAAACTTTATAAAAGTTTATCATACCACAGATTAAAAGTACGTCAATGAAAAAGGTACAAGGTCACACTCCTATTAACCTAAAGCTTTACCAACCCGTTCTCCTGGCCCGGGCCGCCTGTCCGGACGTGACCCTCCCGTGAAAGTTGCCAGCAGGACTCACTGAGAGATTTGGCACCAGAGGCGAGAAAACTTCAAGCACTGAGCGTATTCCATGTACAGAAATACTAAAAGTTAATGTTTCTGTTAAACCTTCTTTTACAGAATGTAAATAATTTGTGTATGTGTTAAGTTTGCTACAATTTTAACACAAAGTATACTTCCAAGAAGTATGTAATTGTCAATATTTTGTCAATAAAGTTTTATCAATATGTTGCGCGCAGTGTTAGCAGATAGGGCTTTTGATTCCAGGAGGGGCTCAAATTGTTAACATACTTTTAAATTGGCGACCAGCCTACTGTATGCGGTATCCCTACAAACAAAAGTCCACTCCAGGTCTTAAATTGTTATCCTCAAACTAAATCAGTATCCTAAAAACGACCAGATATTAATGTCTAAATCCTAAAGTCACTGTCACCGTTTAGACCCACGCCTCAAATTTGGGGGGTTTCTGTATTTTTAGGGGGCGTTTGTCTCTCGTTCTGATAGACAGGGTTGGTTTTATTTTTTTTCCTCCAGAGCTAACGTCTAGCCTGCTCAAACCACAAAGAGTCCTACAAGCTTTTGTGAAAGTGCAAATCAGTTTAGGCAATTATCATGCGGGTAATATGAGGGGGGAAAGGGGATGCATTGCCCAGTGGTCCGCTCTAATCTCTTAATCCATGTATCCAAGGGGTTCGGTTGGACATAATTTAGTACAATCTGACTACCCCTCACGATGCGATAAGGAAAGGTTGCAATGTGCCACAAAATAGGATCTTTGTTCAAACCTTGTGTAGTCTACTTGGTGTTTTAATTGAACAGGCAAATTATTCAGCTATGTTTGAGTAGCCTATCGGCTACATACAACTATAGGTAATAATAATAATAATAATAATAATAATAATAATAATAATAATAATAATAATAGTAATAATATGCAATGAAATAGATGCACTGTGCTAATTATTGCAAGTAAATTAACTCCCCAATTAAACAAATGAATAAACATAAACATAGGCATATTATTCATTTTGTACTCATAACTTTAATATACGAGGAAAATATTTTTTCTTTCTTGTGAATGCCAACAGCGATTTTTTTTCAGAAGACAATTAGAGAATTTTATCACATATCGAAATAATGTTTTTTTTGTTATATTTTTAAAATGATTATTATTCATGTTTTGATTTGGTGCGCGTTTCGGTGCGCCCGGTGGGCTGGGTGGTGGCAAGAAAGAGCTTCTTTCAACAAAAAAAAAAACTATAGGGAATTTTTCTATCTGGTCTATACACTATAACTGCAATAAAAATCTGGTATTCTAGAGAATACCATTAGCTCTGGAAAAAAAAACCCCTAAAAGCTTTATTACAAACCCAGCTTTGAAATAGGGGGATTAGAAGACTGAAAGGGTCCCACAATAGTTAGAAGAAAAGGTTTCATGCTAATGAGGTTAATGCCCTTTGTATCTCTGGACTCCACAACTTCATTACTCCTATCTCGCGCAACACCGAGCGGCTCAGAGCGCCCAATCCACTCGAGGTTTTCCCTACCCAGCCTAAAGAAGGATTTGATAGCGGTCCTGTTCAAACTAGATAATTATATCTTTTCAAGTTGGAATTAAGATAAAGAAAGTGCAGTGGAGGCGGTGAGCCTTGATCCGCTGCACAACAAATTTGGCGCACATTCTCCGCTCTGTGCGCCTCAGTGGACAGGGCACGGCGCTCTTAATAACAGCGACGCTAATTTAATATTTAAACTGAATGTTTGGTTTAGTTTGTTTGTTGTTTGTGCATGGATATATATAAATATATATATATATATATATATATATGTTGTGTATGTTTACCCGTAAACCATTTTGTATAATTACAATGCTTGTTAGGTCAAGGCATAGGCCTAACAAGACAATTATTTAACAAAATGCTAAATCCTAAAGCAATGACTTTATCCTTTACCTACTGCCGGCAAATTTAAAGACACATCTTATTTTTTTGCCGAATGGTGACTTTAAAGGCCTATTTACATGCGCGAATGTAAAAAAAAAACCACAATAGCGTTCTTCTAATCGTCCACTGAATTGTGGGCCATTTGAAGTCGGTTGAATCTTAAACGTGTCGCCACAGCCCCTATGGGTCGATTGAAACACAAACAATGAGCAAGTGTAGGTTGGAAGAGTTTGACAAAAACAAAAGCCGACACAAGTTTGGACACGGTTTGGATGTGTGATGTTGTTGTTTTTTGAATAGGACCAGGGCTGTGTGTCTGTAAGGCCTCTATGTAACGTGGGGGGAAGCTATGAAGTGAAAATAATAAATACATCATAATACTTCAATTGGGCTTTAAGGTTTAAATACGACGGACAGGATTTTACGCAACTATGAGCGTCCGGGGCCTCACAACAGTGACCAGCTTATCTTAACCTTAAACTACACTCCTCCTCCGGGGGCAAACGTGTTGAGAGCAAGGAAACCATCCATCAACACAGCTTCTGGACTGGTTGTCGAGGAAATTAAACGAGACAATAGATTAGTGGCCAACTTCATAATCCAAGATTATGTCGCTTTTAGGATTGGATAGGCCTGTTGTGCACACGCGGACCTGAAGTTACAAGCCATTTGGTGATCGCAGCAACATGAAATGATTATCCGTCGCTGTGGCAGAGCGGCCCGGTCTATCATATCAAGTGACCTCATTGACCCAAAACCTGTAATCTGCAATTAGTAGGTATAATTACGTCCGCTGAAAGCCGTAATGTGAATGCTATGTGAGAAACTCGACCAGAGGCCCAACACGTTATTACCGAATAGTTCAACCCAGGACTGCACAAAAGACCAGGCGAAAAAGTTGGGAGTATTTGAGTTTGCGTAAAAGACGACTTTTGCAGCGCGCCTCTCTCCATCGAGGCGCATACTGCAGGAGACCGCACACGTCCCTGTAGGCCTGCACCGAGGGAACCGGAGACACCAACAGCTAAAGGCTGTAAGTGTCTCTCGCGTAGGCCTACGGAAGCCTCGCGTTTATATTTTTTGAGCCAAATTGAATCATGTCAAGTTAAAAAATGTTTAAAATGTGGCACATGTGTGGCGCCGCGTCGCGCTGCGCTGTCAGAACGTGACGTCACCGCCAACCCGATCTCCCCCCGTTTCCCAAATTGCATTTGAAATTGATCCTTGAAACGAGAGAATGGACCCTACACAATTCCCTTGGCCTCGACATAAGGTACAGCGATAAATATACAAGACTAATGAGCAATTACCATATAATCACCCTCCAAATAGCTTACATAATAATGCATTAAACATTCGTGGCCCGGATTCAGTTTCTGTCTTTATTATTAATAACCAGGGCGGGACGGCTGGGCCTGTTTGTACCACCGTGCGCTCAGATGACCAAACAGCAATTTTCAATTGGCAATTTTTACAAGGAGCTTTTGTTGCTTCGGATTAACAAACTATGCAAGTACTTTGCAACCTCCCGCCCCCATGGGCCCACAAGCCATACATACACTCATAGTCATATGTTATTATATTTTATACGAGCGCATGTCTGCTCTATGCTACATTCCATCTTATTTCTGTTATTCTACACACACAAACTCGAAACACGACTACATTTTGAATTAGGCCCTAGTATTAGACCACAGCTCCAACTATTTTTCTTCCTTTAAAAACAATTATAGCCTATCAAATTGTTCATAATTTAGGCCTGCCCGATATTCAGTAACGCACCATAAGCTATAGGCATTTGCCTGTTTCCTCTTTCCTTAAACGCTGAAACTTTATTATAGTCACGATTCAGCTGATTATTGGTTTTAAATAATTAAGTTATTGATTACCCTTTTGGTATAATCCATATGTGTAAATATGTATATCCCTGAATAGGCCTGTAGGCCAACATCACATCTTTAGTTTTGACAAATGGCATAGGGCGGCCATTTGTCAGGCTCTCAACTCTGTGGGCCTACACATTAAGCTCTACGCTATCATTTGTAAAGTTGTAATTTTTTCATCGTGACTCCATTTTTCTTTACAGAGATGTTGCCAGAATGAATGTCTTTTAGCAGTTTAAATCCAATCAAAACAAACCCTGCCAGTTGCATTGAAGGCGGTGAAAAGGCGAGATTCTGGTGGCTGATGAATCACATTAAAGGTTACACTTATGCAACCAGATTATTTGCTCAGCAGACCCAGGCAGCGTTGAAGGCTTTATAAGTGAAAGCCATGCTCTGGCCTGCAGAGATAAAAACGGCCATTTGTTAATTAAATATTCATACATAGCCTACTTTCATTAAAATGGGGGTTCAGAAACACCTAAGATCATCAGGCATGGGTCTTTCTTCCAACCCCATAGTCAATAGTAAATAAAACAACAACAACAACAACTGAAGCACAATCAATCTAATTAATTGCCGTATGCTTTGCTATGATACTCTACGTTAGCGTTTGCTTTTACATGTACCTTTGTCTGATCCAGTGTGGCTTAAGATTTACTCGGGTAGGACTTGCATCTCACTTACTCTGCTGACATCCCCCCCCCCAGGCCTACAAACGCTTCAGAAGTGCAACTGACCTCTGAAGTCTCCAACTTGAAACAGTGCACATTTGATAGGTTCTATCTGCAACCAGCGCTCCACTCGGTGCGCTAATGTGTAGCACATGGCGGACTGTACACCTGATCAAATACCTCAGGGCCCTTGCAGTTTGGAAAATCCTCAATTCGCTCCCTAAATAAAACAAACATCGGCCTCCCTAAATATATCCCATGTGCCCGCTGAACTATTCTGCGTCTCCGTGACCTGAGAATCCCCTCCCACATTTTCAGCCGTGATGCAGGTCTCCGCCGCTCCCCACCGGTGGCCATGGGAGATCCAGCAGGTACTTTGGACAATAATGCAAAGGTTTTTATGAGCTTTCACATTCACCTGCTGCAGGGGCCTGTCCGGTTCAAGAGGTCGTGGGGACCAGGGTTCACCCAGAGGTCTGTGCGAACTCCATGTTAAACCAACACATGCATGCAGGCGCACACACACACACACACACACACACACATGTGCACAGGCTCACACACACACACACATACACACACACACACACGCACACACGCACACATGCATACACATACACACATGCATGAGTGATGTTGGTTCTTGAGAGCTCCATGTTAAGCCAAAACACGCATGCAGACGCACACACACACACACACACATGCGTGCACATACACACACACACACATGCATGCGCAAGGTTTGCACTTGAGAGCTCCACGTTAAACCAACACGCACATGCAGGCGCACATGCACGTCCATGGACACGCACACACACACACACACACACACACACACACACACACGTGTGCACACGCACGCATCTGCACGCACACAGTGACATACACAAACACACACAAACAAACCGCCGGCCATAAGGCAAACACAGTTAAAAGAGAAAACGTTTGGCGTGTGCGCTTGCCTCCCGTGTCCACGCCACAGTGACCACACGCCTCCTCTCTCCCGCGCACGGCAGGACCTCACGTCTCCTCCGCGCGCTGCAGACGTGGCAACGGTGAGAGGTGAAATGTATATCCTGTCGGGCCCCCCCCTCCCCCAACAGACAGGTGAGACGGTGGGCACCTGTCCCCCGGCCCCCCCCGCTGGTCTGCCTCTTGTCATTGGCAGGCCGCTGCCAGGGGGTGCACGCTGCAGTGTCTCCCCCTCTTGGCGGCTCGAGTGGTGAGGAGGGGTGAGGAGGAGGAGGAGAGAGGAGGAGAGAGGGAGCCAGAGTCTAGCTGGCTGCGGGCCCCCCCCCCCCCCCCCCCCCCCCCGGGGGGGCCCGGGGGGGGCCGGGGGGGGCGGGGGGGGGGGGGGCCGCCCCCCCCCCCCCCCCCCCCGAGCATGGCGGTCCAGGGAGCGCGCGCTGAGGACCAGGGAGGGGGGGGCTCTCCTCGCTCTACCGGAGGTGTGCACGCCATGTTTTTTTTTTTGCATTCAAATAAGAACCTTTTTTTTCTTCTTCTTCTTGTTTTCAGTTGAGGTTTCGCCGCGTATGAAACACGCTCGACGATGTGCTCAAGGTTTTAACGCGTCCTGTGAATAGTGACCGTGACAGGAGGTGCCCGTGAGGAGTCATTCTGGAAGGCGAAATCGAATCTTGTGAAATATGATTTCTGCGTTTGCGTTTGTTATTAGTAAAGGCGCCGTTTTGGTTTTCAGTTTTCCACACGATAAACAGAATTGCTGGCTCGGTGTTTGTTTCCCTAAAATAAAGCCTGCTGAGCAGCTGTCTTTGTTATCCAACAAGTCCAGTGGCATAACTGGATGTTTGTTCCTGAAAGAAATTAAAACAACACTGAAGTCTTGGCCCATGTAAGGATTACTTTAACTAGCACGAGGAAACAACAAATAAATAAAGGAAAGCAAACAACAAAAAAGCTTTAGAGTTGAAATTGTGGACTGTGGATACTTAGTTGTCGATTGCAAATGTTGTATTTGGTTAATTAACGACTGAGAGCAGCTGAAAGTGGTACCTTAAAGGGACAAACTAATTGTTGCATCCAGTTATTCGTCTAATTGTGACTATCCCAGCCAACATTAGTGACTCTC
Organism: Phycis blennoides; assembly: GCA_900302315.1. Classification (NCBI taxonomy): domain Eukaryota; kingdom Metazoa; phylum Chordata; class Actinopteri; order Gadiformes; family Phycidae; genus Phycis; species Phycis blennoides. The sequence continues at coordinate 15,780 of OMKI01036065.1, forward strand.
TTAACGACAAGATGGGAGAGCGACAGACAAAGCTCTACGCTTTTAGTGCTAATAGTGGCAAACAGCAGTTTGCCACTATTAGCAGTGCAAACTTACAGCTCATGAGACTAAACACGGCGGCTCCCATCACGTTGCCATAACAGTCGTGGCATTGCATGAACTCCTGCATGTACGCCTGCCAGGGATCGCAATCAGTTGGAGCGCCAGAATGAATAGTTACATGATTATAATGACTTTGTCCCAGTGCAGGCGCGCCAAGTTCCTTGTGTTGATGAACAACAACAAAGAATATGTATGACCAATCGGTCAATATGTTGACACATTTACTGCAACCTAACCGAGATGTTAGCGATATCGTCTCTCGCAAAGAAAGAACGTCCCGTCCAACGAAGGTACTTAGGTCGGTCCCTCGTAAACTCTCTAAACACACACTTTAAGGGCTGTGTATCATCCCAGGGGGGTGGTAAATGATCTGTGCTGATAAATGATCTGTGTTTATAATCCTGAATATGACTATCTACCACTGATCGCTGAACACCTTGGATCCTCCACAAAAATCACGCTCCCTCGCCGCCCGCCTCAGATCGAAGCTGCTAATCATTTAACCCCGGTCACTCATCTCCCCGGTCACTCATCTCCCCGGAGTACGGCGGCGGTGGGGAACATCATTTGCCGGAGAACATTTCCCCAACAATCTAAAATGGACTCTTCAAGAGGAGGTAACAAGCAGAACTTAACTGGAAGGGGTTTAATGTTTCCGTTTAAACATGAGAAATGATTACTTCTGCAGTGGCTGGAGTCTGGGACTTTGATGTAGGCTAGCTTGCACCTAACCGGTGGGGAAAAAAAAACCTGTTAGCAACCGCCAGAAAGTAGGCTATGCTAAAGCCGGCCATCATGTTGATATGGAATCGAATTGATATGAAATCACTGTTGTAAAAAATGTGCGAAAATATACGATCGGAATTTTTCGGAATATCGTACCATAATATCTATTTATAGTTAGTCTTATGGTTGTCGTTCTCTTAAAGCTCGCATTATGTGCTCAGAACTTAGTAGATTAGCGCAATTTGTTTTTGTGAGATAACGTGATGCTTCTACCTGTCCATACATCGCAAACAATGGTTATTTGTGTTTGTCGTTTTTTGGACGTATAAAAAAACAATAACTTCATTATCGATATCACGGTGTCGGGTGTCGCCAGGGTCTGCTCCGCGGCCCCTACATAGCTAACCCCGCACACTGCACAGTGTCTGGTGAACACGGGAGGACGTTTCATCTCCAGGCCAGCGGCAGTTCTGCCAGGCTTCAGCGTCTCCGGTGAATCGTTAACATCCAACTGATGTCTGATTGTACATTCACTTCCCACGCCACGCAGAGCCATCCAAAGAAAATACATATGTAGACTCTTGTAATGCTGCACCATACTGTACATATATAATGCTATATATATAATGCTATATAATGCTATAATGCTATATAATTAACTCAAGTCTGGTACATTGGAATGCATGCTAATACGCGCCGCGGCAGCGATACAACAGTAATAACCATATAGCCCACTTGCACACCAACCCTATTGTGTTCTCCTGTAACCCCTGATATAAGGGCAGCGGGCGTCCGTACGCGGGGAGCCCACGCCGGCCGGCGCGCGCTGGTTCCGCGGAGGTGCGGCGCGGCAGCCAATCAGAGCGCCCGACACATGAAAGGCCGCGCTGGGGCCCATTTAATGCTGGGCGGCTCTGGCAGCGCGGCGCCCGCTGTCCTTTTAGCGAGCTGCTCCAGAGGCTAGTTAAAATGTGTGTGATTCTCGCCATGAATCTAATTAGATCTCTGACTGGGGTCTTAGCATCTCCGCGGCGGGAGGAAGAAAAAAAAACAAGAGAGAAAAAAACAGAGGGGTAAAAAAAACACACAAAAAAAAAGGAAATAAATGCACAGAGAGCAGAGGTGCTGAAATGTCCGCCCCTCTCGCCTGGCGCGGCCCGAATCACGCGGACGCCACCCCACCGCCGGGTGTATCGCCTTTACACACACACACACACACACACGCACACACACACGCACACAAATACACACACGCACACACACACACACATACGCACACACGTACGCACACACACACGTACACGCACACAAACACACACACACACACGCACGCACACACACACGCACATACACACACGCACACACACACACACACACACACACACACACGCACACACAAACACACACGCACACACACACACACACACGCACACACGCACACACACACACACACACACGTACACGCACACAAACACACACACACACACGCACACATGCACACACGCACACACGTGCACGTACGCACACACGCGCGCAGCCTCCTTTTTTGTGGAGAAAAACAAAGTCCAGCGAGCTAATGAAGTTTGTAATTAAGGAGATTCTGTCAGGCTGAACCAGTAATTACCATGCGGCTCCTCGTGGGTGTTAGTGGTGGTCAGGCTCCAAGGAGCAGAGGTCCGCCTGCACGGCCAGAGAGGGAGGGGGAGGACATGGGGGGAGAGGTGGGGGGAGAGTGAGAGAAAGAGAGAGAGTAAGACAGTGTGAGTGAGTGAGTGAGAGAGCGTGAGAGAGAGTGTGAGTAGAGAGAGAGAGAGCACCTTTCATACTGTGCCACCAGGCCACACGAAGGAAGAGGAGAGATTTTCACTCGCTTCACAACCACTCTCTCACTCCGTCTCTCTCCTTCCATCTCTCTCTCTCTCTCTCTCTCTTGTTTAATGGACTCGTTTCAGAAGACTGTTTCAAAATGTATTCCTTCATGTATTTTACCACCCATAACAGAGACCGGACAGCAACAAAACAAACAACCAATAACTCCTTCGGTTGTAATCCTCGCCACAAACATCAGGCGCTAGTTGTGCAACAGCGTGAACCTACTACTACGACTGTACAATCTGCGCGCGTTTCTGATGTGCTGGAGATCTGCGCGGTGCACTGTGATCAGATCTGATGCTGGGGGGGGGGGGGGGGGAGACGTCTCCATACTAATTATCTTTTACTTCAGATTGGTTGACTGTAGCGGCGATAGCAAAAGTTCACCTGGCCTCAATTAACCACGTTTATCT
>OMKI01036098.1:7253-28446 GCA_900302315.1 Phycis blennoides
GAGGAAGGGGGGGGGGGGGGGGGGGGGGGGGGGGGGGGGGGGGGGGGTGGGGGGGGTTGGGGGGGGGTGGGGGGGGGGGGGGGGTGTGGGGGGGGGGGGGGGGGGGGGGGGAATCAGATCAATTTATGGCACGCGGCCTTCGCGTTGCCGTCATCTGCTGAGATTGTGTCTCTCTATGTCTTCTCGGGGAGAGAAGTGCCGAACAAGAAGTTTGGCCAGGCACGGCGTTTGTTTTCCCGGCAATCACGCTTGTTTGGTTTTTACGACCCTCGGCAAACTCCTTCTCCGCACGAAGTGTACCGATAGTCTGCCGTGTCTTCTCCTCTCCTCTCCTTGACCAATGTCGCCCACCAACCCACACACCCCCGGTGTTTCACTGCGACCGCCCTAATCTTCCTATGGAAGATGAATGTCTTCCTGCCGCTTTCTGACCCGGCGCCGTACTGAGTTGATGAATGGGAGATGATAAAGCTTCCCGCGCTAACAGTGCGGAGACGAGAGGGGGGAGGAGGGTGCAGGGAGGTGGGTGCAGGGCAGACCCAGAGACCCATGGTTTATGAGGACCGTGTTATGTAAAGAAGGATCAGCCGTGTTGGTGGCGCGAGGGGCCTCTCTCCCAGGTCAGCCGCCCCTGGTTCTGCACATAATAAGCCCGACGGATCACCCTGGCCAGGCTATAAGTTCCCACTGGACTGCCCCATTGTTAAGCAGGAGGGGGGGGGTGGGGGGATTAGCCTCCGAGGGGCCTGTGAGATTTATATGTGACACAGCCCAGAGCACAAAGGTTGTGGTTTAAAGAAAACAACCTTTTTGTCTTTGTTGGAAATCTACAGGTCATGTGTATGTTATTGCTTTCTAATCTGTTATTTGAGCACAGGAAGTGTTTAAAAGCGAAGGAAGCCTTGTGTATACGTGGCTGAATGGAGGGATGGACATTCCAAATGATATAATCATATTTCTAACTACGGTGGATATTACTTCAGGGAATCAAGCTCTGCAGGCTTTAGCAGCCTTATCATCGTCATCATTATAATTAGATCATTAAGAGAGGGTGTCATAAGCTCATTTGGTCCTTCCCCGCGCAGCTTGTCAACAAGTGATGTACAAACTCACGGATTGAGGCACGTTGTCCACACGCGTTGCGTTATTGCCGAACTCTAATCTAGTGTCACGTCGGGATGCTACGGAGAACGGAGAATGTCAGCGTTGTGTCGTGTCAGGGAGGAAGCAGAAGTCCCACCTCTGATGTCTTCCTCCTTTACTGTTTGTAGATTCAGTCAGAGCTACGCATGTATGGTGGCGTTGTGTGAACAACGTGTGACCACATTGTTGTCATGGCAGCGGCTCACAGTTCCTGCTTGTGTGCTAAGGTCACCTCTCAACGCGATCGCAAGGAGCACAGTATGAAAAAATGAGAGACCCATAAAGGGCTTCAGCTGGAGCTAATGATGGCCAGCTAAGCTTGTCACACGTTCGTGTTTGGTCAGGCCGTGTAGAATGACTACATTATAATGCCTAAGTGCTGTTGAAAGTTTGATGTTTAAATGGTTATTATCTTTTGGTATGTTCTTCTGAACGTTTAGTCCACAGTAGTCAGTAACCCCCTAGGAAGTCAAGCAGAACCTGTCCTCAGGTATGCATAGCATGTAAACCTTCATGGCTCCACATCAAGTGCATGCGATGGCCTCAGCTAACCTTGTGTGTATTACATAAACCTTGTTCACATCTGTTGACGTGCGACTGTCCTGCACGCCTCCCACAGTGTTGGAGAGGAAGATGTCCACTCGCCAGAGCAGAGAGGAGCTGATCAAGAAAGGTGTGCTGAAGGAGGTTTACGAGAAAGGTGAGGATCTGCAGCAGAGGTGAAGAACAAGGATTTCACGCGTGTTGCCCGTCACGTTGGTACATCTATCGCTATTTCTTTTGTCTTTAAGACCCCATGCCTTTGACGGGTTGTCCGTCTCTCTCTCTTGAGTCTCTTGACCTCTGTCTTGAGGCTCAAGACCCACTTGTTCAGAGCTCATCTGAACCCTGCATAACCTTACCCTCATGCTCTTATTTGTTGTACGTCTTGGCACTTTAATTGCTCTTTGTAAGTTAGCACTTTGATCGCTCTTTGTAACTTGGCACTTAGTCAGAGATGTTGTATACTAGCAATGGTTAATCTAGCAATTGAAATGCTTGAAACTTGTTCTGGTGACTTTCTTACTGTATTAGCAGCAATTAAATATTTTACCTTCTTATGACAAATGTACTCTTTGTAAGTCGCTTTGGATAAAAGCGTCTGCTAAATGCCCTAAATGTAAATGTAAATGTCTCCTCTCCTTCTTTGTATTCACTTCCTACACGGTGTCTTCCTCTGTCCGGGGTAGACGGTTCAGCTGCAGCGGTGCGGGAGGAGGTGAAGATGGAGAACGGCCATTCCCCGCCGCACTCGGAGGGGGGCCGCGCGGAGCAGATGGAGGGCGCTGCCTCAGCCACAGGTAGGCTGGTACACATGTTCATCCTAAGATTGAACCGCGTCGGCAACATCGGCAAGCACAGGGAGTCAGGAGGGCAATGATGAGCTCTGGTCGAATGTCGAGGTGACTCGATGATCACATGCACGGGGCAAATACAGCTTTGCCCATAAGCACAAACAACCATGACTTAAAATCAAACCGGGGCTGGGACTGGTTACTGAACTCAGCACCTCATCTTCCTATCTAATCTCATCCAACCTAATTTATCTAATTTAAGTCATCTTTCATATTCACATTTATTTATTTATTTATCTACAGCCCAATCTACCTCATAAACAACTTCATATTTATTCTCTCACCCTTATTTGCACTACCACTTTCAGTATTTGAATCGGCACTGTTTTTACTGTTTTTACTATCTTTGCTATTTTTGTGGCCTTTTTGTTTTTGTGGCCTTCTTCTTTCTTCTTTCTCCCTTTCTCTTTTAAATGCACTATTACTGTGGCAGCTACTGTAATCTCGTCATGTCCTGGATGTGATGACAATAAAAAGCTTGAATACTTGAATACTTGAGTTGTCCTCCAAAGGGACGACGGCGTCCAAAATCTCACCGCGATTCGTTTTCCCGTCCGGGCACAGGTGAGCCCTCGATGCCCGCGGAGGGCTTTGCCCGACGCGACAGCGGCCAGAAGCCCGGCCCGTCCGCCTCCGCCAAGAAGGTGGCCGTGTGCGCGCCCGGCGACATCACCGAGCCCATGGCCCCGAAACCCGCCGCCCTCCACAAGCAGCCCCCGGCCCTGCCGCCCAAACCCTTCAGCAGGCTGCCCAACCACATGGCAGGTGAGCCGGGGGGGGTCAAGCGGCGAGGCCACTGTCGCCGTCGTCGCGCTGTTGTCGCCTCGGGTTGAACAATGAGCCGCCGCTGATGAAATACATGAATTAGAGGCTCGCTAAGCAGTGTGAAACAAGTGTCACGCGTGGCCGAGGGTGAGAGATAAAGGACGTTCTGTAGGTTATTCTCCTGGGGTTTCCAAGAGTGTGTGAGTCTGTGTGTGTGTGTGTGTGTGTGTGTGTGTGTGTGTGTGTGTGTGTGTGTGTGTGTGTGTGTGTGTGTGTGTGTGCGTGCGCGCGCGCATGCACCAGAAACGCTCCACCCCAGTAAACGCCGCCCCCTTCCCTCCGCCACCCCGTCACCCGCGGTGCAGACGGCGCCCCCGTGAGGCTGCCGTGCATGTCGTCCAGGCTGTCGCCTCCTCTACCTCCCAAGAAGCTCATGATCTGCGTGCCGGAGTCCTCCTCGCCCGTCTCCTTCCAGAAGTGCCACGCGGCGCTGGGCGGGCACCCCTCACAGTACGGCACCCTGCCGACGGCCCTGCACCCTCCCAGCCGAATCATCGAGGAGCTCAACAAGACGCTGGCCCTCACCATGCAGAGATTCGAGAGGTAGGGTCCGCGGGTGTCAGCGGGAGTCGGGAGGGCCGGGGGGGGCGAAAGCGCGCCGTCGTTTTTTTTTTCCCCCGGTGACTTTTTGTTCTGAGCGCGGCGCGCGCAGCGAGGCGACACGCAGCTGCTCCCCCGCAGTTGGCGGGCACGCGAGAGCGATGGCTTTTGCTGCGGGTCGGAGGGTGTTTTGTAGGCGGGCGGGTTGCAGTGGGAAAGGTGCACTGCATGGCTGCACTGCGTTACCTTTGGGGTGGGGGGGGACAAACACACGGCCGCCGCTGAACCGTGCTTGAAAAACACCGCGTCCCTAACCCTTGCGTGTGCGTAGGCGGCTCACCGCCGCTTGTGAGTTAGCCTTCGGTTAACCTTCGACCCCCCCCCCCCCCCCCCCCCCCCCCCCCCGTCTGTTGTCCCCGTTTCAAGCTCCATGATGCACACCGTTCCCACGGTGATGTTCGAGTGCGAGGACGACAAGGAGAACCTGCCCCACGAGGCGGACTACGGGGACCCGGGTTACAAGGACGAGGAGGACGAGGAGGAGTACGACGAAGAGGAGGAGGAAGACGAAGAAGACGAGGATGACGACGAAGAAGAGGACGACGAGGAGGAAGACGAGGCATTGTTTACAAGTGAGTGTTTTTTGTTTTGTGTGTGTGTGTGGCGTGTTCTATTTAGCTATAAGCACTCTAGATGTCTGAGCTCTTCACCATATATTTGGGCTGAGATAAACACAATGACAGGGCCCATGAGGCCTGATAGCATCACCTCTCTGCATTCTGTGTGTGAGTGAGTACGAGTGGGCACACCGGGGAACAGAGTTCTCACGCCCCGGGGAAAGTGATGGGTGATACAGCTCACGTCGAGAGCTGTGAATTATTGATTTTGAGGCTCACTCCGTACGGGAATGTTTTGTACGGAGCTCGGCGCGTGTTTGTGTTCTGATGAAATGAGGGGAAAGCAGGCGCCGTCCAGAAAGTCAAACAACACACCGCCCAGCTCTCCCCGGCCGCTGTTTGGGACGGTACGCGGCTGTGTTGATTCACAGATCTCGCCGATTTGTAGGCTCGCTGGCGATGAAGGTGCTGCGGAAGGACTCGCTGGCCATCAAGCTGAGTAACCGGCCGTCGCTGAGGGACCTGGAGGACAAGAACATTCTGCCCATGCAGTCCGACCAGGAGAGGCTGGAGTCCCGCCAGCAGATAGGCACCAAGCTCACCAGGTAGCGGCGGGTTCATGGCCCTCATGGACATGGTCTGGTATTGAGGACAACACACTGACCCCAGCAAAGCCCGATTTTTACAGCTGGCCAACAACAACGGTTGACTGTGAGGAGCGACAATAGCATTTTTTGTTTCTCATGCCTGTGACTCGTCGAATGCAAACATCCGCGGCACGCTAATTACCGTGATGAACTCGACCACTGCGGGGAAAACACCACCCTTGAGTCGTAAAACCCTAAATTCAATAGTGTCGCATGGAAGTATAACAAGATTTGTTCTGCAGAGCAGGAGACCAAGAGCAACCGCAAAGAATGTACCATCAATCTCACTCATCCTCCCCGAGCTGCTCTCGGGGGGCTTCGCTGTAGAGGGTGTGGAAACATCAAGGCGATGCGAGCGAAAAAACGCGATAGGACTCCCAGGCAGCTCAGGCGATAAGAGTAGCACAGGAATTTCAAACTGTCTACGCGTGAACTCAGGATTCAACCATGCTTATTGTACGTTTCCAGAGCACTTGCATTTTATTTGTCGCTTTTAATGTGATCGTGCAAGCGGCTTAAGTTGATGAAGAAACGCTCTTTAAGATAAATGCTATTATTTGTATTTATTCTGTTTCTTTCTGAGAGACGTGTCCTAAAATACACGTGTGCTTTCTTCCAGGCGGTTGAGTCAACGCCCAACGGCAGAGGAACTGGAACAGAGAAACATCCTCAAACGTAAGCAGAGCGAGGGAACAAGCAGGGAACAGTGTGAGACCTACACCGGCTCTGTATTCCCTGTATTAATCCGATCTCTCTCTCGCTTTCTCTCTCTCTCTCTCTCTCTGCCCCTCCCTCCTCTCTCGCCAGCTCGCAATGAAATGGATGAAGAGGAAAAGAGGGAAATCAAGAGGCACTTGACCCGAAAGGTAAATCATGATTAAAGGGCTAGTCCTTTTTTGATCCGGGTGCGCACACTGTACACATAGGGCATTGTTGGTGAGCCCGCACTCCAGCCGGAACCGCGGCCACGGTTGCCACAGAGACGCGTGCTCGTCTCCGGATGTCCGGCTGTTAGATATGATTGCGTTAGCTCTCATGTCACCGGCGAGCGGTCTGAAAAGGTTTCCTTGTGATTCTCGGGATCCCTCCCGGGTGTCACTCAAATGCACACACACACACACACACACACACACACACACACACACACACGCGAGGCAAAAACGCAGCATTTGACAACAAGCCGACCGCGTGTCGACGACAACCGACGACCGAACGACAACCCTGAGCGACGGCGAGAAAAAAACGCGCGGTAGTTGCAAAAATTTGGACGGGATGCTCAGGTCCCCAGGGGAAGGTGTCAGGACTTTCCGTCACCGGCCCCATTCTTCTCAAACTTTCATGGTCCGTTTTTTTTGTTTGTCGTTGTTGTTTTGTTCGGCTGACCATCTGCTCGGTGTTTCCGACGCGCCAGCTGTCCCCTCGGCGCCCCGGCATGCCGTGCGGCGCCGTCTCTCTCTCTCTCTCTCTCTCTCTCTCTCTCTCTCGCTCCCTGTCCTCCGTCTTCATGCCTCACCTGTGCTCCCTCAGCTCAGCCAGAGGCCCACTGTGGAGGAACTGCGGGAGGCAAAGATTTTGATCCGGTTCAGCGACTACGTGGAAGTGGCGGAAGCTCAGGACTACGACAGGAGGGCCGACAAGCCCTGGACGCGCCTGACGGCCATGGACAAGGTGGGGCGCCGGCACGCCACTGCGCCTTTGTATACAGTACAGTATGCACGTTAGCTTATGCACAGCTTCTTCATATGTCCCTTGTTTTCTTTCTTTTTGACGTCAGGCCGCCATAAGGAAAGAGCTGAATGAATTCAAAAGCACAGAGATGGAGGTGCACGAGTCCAGCCGCCACTTTACGCGGTAGGTCTTTGTTTTTATGTGCAGAATGTGCTTCTGTCCTCTTTGGGACTTTGGCTTAAAGGGTAGGTAAACTCCAAAAAAGATAACTTTTTGCAGTAGAAAGCGGTGCTGTTTGGGTCTTACCAAGTGTTACCGTTAAGTTGTTTTGCTGTTACAGAGAAATTCTCTCTTTTCCTGCAGGTTTCATCGGCCATAAACGTCAACCAATGGCTGAATACTTTCCTACTCCCATAATGCACCACAGTGGCTGGACTGCTGCCCCTGGAGTACCACCATCCTTTCTGGTGCTGAGCTGCTGCAGCCGCCTGGAAAGGACATGCTCTTTTTACCACGGTAGCTTTGTGCCACCACAGGAATGGGTGACAGATGCATTTAAGCAACACACTGACACATAACAAAATAGCTTCCCACCCCCTCCTTCCAACTGATTTTCATTGTAGTCATTGTTTATATGATGATGATGAAGAGGTGGGGTATTTACTTTGCAGACTACTTTTTTTTTTTCAGCAGAACTCTGCCAAGCTGGACTTCAGAAATTCTGAGACTAGTATTTGTGCCAATGTCGGATGGGAGGGGAGAAGAGTTCCCGATGCTGAGATTATTTCAGTTCCTGTTCTTTTTTTTTTCCCCCACCTCTCTGCTTCTTTCAAGACCAAACTCATAGATGGGCACTGTTTGCCTTTGGCACATTCTAATTGTACTCCTTCTCAAACTAATTGTATATGTGACTCCCATTTAACAATACCATATATAAAACATCACAAATATATAGATCTTAAGGCAGCTGTACCCCCCCCGCCCCCCCTCCCCCAAAACACAACTTTTTTTTTACCCATTCACAATATTAGCAATAATTTTAGATTGTCTTTCTGCCCATTTGTGGGCTGCATTCAAGAGCTCAGACGATGGGATGTTTCAGACCGCTCCGCTGCCCGTTTGAAACCAAAGCGCCACGGATTGCCGGTGATCTTGAGTGCATCCCAGAATAAGGGCCGGGGAGCGCCGCAGTCCACTGTGTCACTGTGCCTACAGTATTGTTTACAGGGGTTAAACAATTACCGAATGACTTTTCGCACTGGAAAGTGTTACCTGCTGAAACCATGAATGACGAGAGCAAATGGGACTTTTTCTCTTTTTTTTTTTTTTTTACGTCCGTTTGTCTGCACGGTAAGACGATTCCTTTGATAGTACTAACGACAAATTCACCAATGGCCGTTTTATTTGGCTGTTGATACCGATCATGAGTCTTGCCAATATATAGCACTCATCCTTTACTTTTTCTAATAACTTGTACAAGACGTTTGGAGATGACAACACAGAATTGAGATGAGCATGGCGTCTGTGTCCAAAAAATCAGAACTCAAGTTATGGTTGACATTCCTCTTGGTATTAGTTCTTGGTATTTGCATAATCTCTGATGCAATGCCATATTTTAGCCTGGTTTTCTGGACGATATCAAATGCAAATGTCGTGCAACCCTGGCACTGATGAATACAAAAAAAACCTGCCACCCTTTATTCAAATGTTGTTTACAGCACACTTTCAGCTCAATTGACGGTTACCCAGTCTCATGATTGTGTACGAATGGGTGTGTGCGTGTGTAGAAGGGGTCAGTGATCTTACTGTACCTTGTACTACTTTTTAAATGTTTCGACAAATGTTATAATTGTCAGAATTTTAAGATATGTACATAAAGAAAACAAAGTGATCTTTAAAAAAAAATCCTTTTTGTATAGTGGGAAAAAAAAACTGCATGTGACTGTTAATTTATTGTGAGTCTTCTATAATGTATGCAGTTTCTTAAAGAATGAAACATAAAAAAAACTGAAGGAAAAAAAACCCTGAATCCATGTCTGCTCTTTGTTAATGTGTCCTTATGGTTTTCCAACATGGTGTTTTTTGTCTTGGAAGACCTCCACCAATGACCTTCTGTTGATGGCCCACAACGCTCTTCGACGTCAACGTCTTTTGTCATGGTTAGTTGAGCCCCTACTTCTTTTTAAAGTCGATGGTGGCTCCCATAACGGTGTGTTTACAGTCCTTTGGCACCCAGAGGTCTACAGGGTTACACAGAATGCATCGGTGTGCCACAGTACTTGTGCCACAGGTCTATGGCTTTGGTCACAATGGCGTCCGTGTTCTCTTGAGGTATCTGGAATAAAACAAAAAACAAAAATTGCACATCAAGCGGGATCGTGTGCACACTTGGCGTCTCACGTCAGGGCAAAAATAACACATTTATGTTTTTGAGTGGCAGCAGTTCGACAGTAGGGTGCTCAGGTCAACTCACGTTGCACAGAAATCTGACCACACCCTCCGGCCGGTTCATGTTCATCAGGCCGATTTTGTAGCTGAGAAGAATCTCAAGGCCAACAAACACCAGGATCTTACATGAGCCACTGATCACTTTGTCCCAAACCCTTTAATTTAAAAAAAAAAAAAAAAAAAAAAAAAAAAAAAAAAACAAAGCCAAACAATGTCAATAGATCACAGAGGGCTGGGTGATATGGAAACATTCATTATCACGATCATCGTGGGAAATTGTACACAATATTGTTTAAAATAATTGTATGCTTAGGACCTCCAAATACCATTTTAAACATTCTGAGGGTCGATACAATGTAAGTATATGACGTTTCAAATCTAAAATTTTGAACACTTTAGGGTAATATCTTCTCACTGTAATTCATTTAGACTATAAAACTAGGTATGCCGATAAGTCGATTCATTCCCTCATTCAGTCAAATAAAATTCAAAGACATTACATAATGTACAGTTTCCATAAGGGAGTGAAAGGCAGGCTGACCTTTGCAGGCTGGACTCCGGCAAGGTGCCAGCAAAGCAGCGGTTGAACCAGGGGCCATAGGGCAGCTGGGCCAAGGCTCCTGTGCTTTTCAGATGGTTCAGGAGCCGGGGCTCCTCCTGGCTCAGGTAGTGCTCCAGACTCTTGGGCTGTACGGTGTCAAACACGCATGAGACACTGAGGTCATCATAACACTCCTGTCACTGTGAAAGCAGCAGCTTTGCTTTATATCTCCAATGAAGTGAATGAACTTTTAGGAAGTACACACGCAGCGGTATGAGCTAGGCAATATACCATATAGCACTTGGCATGCTTCTGTGAAGCAGTGTTTAGCACTTACAAGATGGGGCAACGAATCTCCAAATTTGGTGTTGAACTGATTGCAAAAGCACTTTATTAGCCAATAGCAATCCATTGGATCAACAACAATCTCCTCCATGGCTCGGCTAATAGACAGGAAGTCCTCAGCTTCTTCCTCCTGAAACAGATTTGTGCAAATACCATAAACTGCATGATTCTAAGGCATGTAAATCAAATAATTAGTGTTGACATTTATGTCTAGTTGTCCACTCTGTAGACGTGATGATATCTACATGCAGATGTATGAAGTGAATTTCTGAACACAACCATGCTTGGGCTTCTTAGGGCAGGATTTGTCAAAGAATGTCTTAAATGTCTTGAATGTCTTGTTTTGTAAAAGTTGATAACCAATGAGATGACATATTGACGTAATGTATTACTTGTGCTAATTCTTTCATGGTTAAATTAACAATTCACATGCATAAAATACACATGAGCCATTTTGGTAAAATAGCATGTTTTTAAAAAGACTGTTAAACACAGATACATTTTTAGGCCATCTTCTAAATTGTAAAACACAGGTAAATGGATATTTCAAAATATGCATTGAACTTTATTTATTAGACTACTGTGTATCTGCTTAAGGCAGCAGCCTTGTTATAATAATATCAAATAATCCTGTCATAATATTTTACATCCAAGCAGACGCAAAATCTAGAAAACTAAGTGTGCCAAGGATCAATTGATTTTTAAAATAGGACTTAAGGCTTGATGCTCCAGACATTGCAAAAAAGTAATAGTAAGTAAGTCTACAAATATTTTACAAAATGTAAAGTTGCTACATACTTTCCCAGCATTAATTAACCAGGGATGACAGGTTGCAAATGCAATGAGGAGGATTTCAACACATGAAACAAATGCCTTGAAATATGACCGAAGTTCTCTCTTTTTACCTACCATTGATGGGATCTCAGAGCGCCGTGGTAGAGATTGGCTCTCCAGCTGAAACATGCGCAGGTAGACCTCTGTGGTGGGAGTGGATGAATTGATGAACCTCATCGCCTCCAAGGCCTCAAGAATATTCTCATACTGCTCCTTTCTGTAGCCTCCCACCAAAGCATGCGAGTCGCTGTGCGGTGGCAGGATACCTACAGATTAAACATATTCAAATGGAATTAATCATAATAGGTTGTCAACACAATAATAAACAGTACACTAGGAGGAAGTCATAATAATGCACCCCTTGTGCATTTTATGTAGAGAGGCATTACATGGCTTTGCCTGAGTGCGCACAAGTCTATGTGGCAGACATTGTGCATGCTTTACCTAGCAAAACTTTCCACACATAGATCCTGTACATGGATGGCAGGGGAAACCTCTGGCTGAAAGTGTTCAGTTTCTCCACATCTGTCAAAAAAAGTATACTATTAACTATTGCAGTTATCAGACATTTATGTCACTATCTTAGCGATATTGTAGAATGTTTGTGGTAAACATTTGATGTGGTGTACCTAAAGGGTTGTCTTTCAGCAGAATCTCCAAAGATTTCTTTTCCTCCACTCCTCGAAAGCCCATCTTTTCATAATACGCAGAGCGAAAATTCCTCTGGGGGTCGTCAGCCATATCTGCACACTGAATGACAGTAGCAAAATGTTTCCTATTATGTTAGTACAGGACTTCTAAGGGTCAGCGTTTAATGTCGCAGTTACTGAATGCACTTACATTTTTTTTATTGAACTAGGTAGAAGACATGATTTCACATCTCTTTGGCAAGGTTGACAACACAGCACAGAAACATCTGTCTGTTTCATAAAATACATACATTATAAGGGGGTTATTATAATAAGATTTCATGACGCTGTACCACTGACAGGTTTAATCACAGTATGATATTGGATATCTATAGTCCTGACACAGGACTGTATCTTGACAGCAGTCATGTGTCAAAGTCAGGGCTAAGGTTTTTATAAAGCAATCTTCTGAAAATCGTACATCCTATTAGATGGGCCTACCTTTTATCGTGATGTGTTTTATAATCTTTCCAGTTAGGCGTTGAGTTTTCTTTGGCTTTCTGAATACAATTTGATTGTGAACGTCAGCCTGCAAGCCCATTGAAGCTGCATAAGCTCAACAGACAAGCTGACAGCTTAACATGTGGTGCAACATGTATCACCTCTAAGCTACCATATGAAGCATAGCAAAGTGGAACACGTCCAACTATACTCGAGTTCACAGAAACCCACGTAAAGATGGTAAAAGGCAGGTTATGTTACGTTATCACGCAGGTTAGGTTCCACACGAATCAAACGAAATATGGCGTGGACGGACTTCCGACTGTTTTTCAAAATAAAACACTGCCCAAATAAACATTCTTGTTGATGTTCATTGGCGGTCTCCATACGAGCAATGTTGCGCATTAGCGCCACCAAATGGACGGGAGTGCGGCTGGGTATGGTCCTGTATGGAACACCTGTTTCCTTGTGAAAAACGATTACATTTATATTTGCTGAATGACCAAGAAGACTTTTTACTGCTTGATCATTGTCTTCTTGGTCGTCATTCATTGGTTGGACTGGCCATCTGGCAGAACAGGCACTTTCCCAGTGGGCCCACTTGCCTTTTGGGCTGACTTAGTATACAGTGCAGTACATCAGGGGTGTTGTGTGCGTTTATCATAGCCTTTTTCATGTAGTCACTTTATTGCTATCATTATTGCTACTAATGTAAACACTAAAGGTAAACGTAAATGATGGATGGTCCATGGTTCTTTCCTTAATTGTTGTATATTGCGGCTCCGTCCTTTAGACCCAGCTGTAAAAAATAATTGTCCGTTCGTGCTGTTGGGCGAGGTTGTGGCGAACATCACTTTGAGGGGTGTAAACTTCTTATACATCCATGGTGCACCCGTATGAGGTATCTCCCCTATGTAGGCTACACATGTGTTGATACAGTGAGTATATGTATTTATTGAGGGTAGTTTGGCTGTTGAGTACAATGCAATTACGAGGTTTGTTGTATTTTGTATTATTTTATCGAAGATACAAATGTGATTTCAAAGCCCTATTTATTTGTAGGTTTTCTAGTGTTGAACGTATTACTAGATATTGTATACTGATAGACTAATATAAATTAGGCTACTGTCACTATTTCTAAAATACCATCTAACATAATGGCCGTTCATAAAATCATGGTATTTATTATTATGTTATTTCACTTAACCCGGCTATTTCTCTCTATGATCATGTTAACCATTTACTCAATTCATTATATAATAGGCTTTATAATGTGATCAATATACAGAAATGTATTTACATACTACAGTACTTATCCATAATCCATATTGTGACGTCATTTACCACTTTAAATCAATATAGCTATCTAACACTAATACAATTGAATACATATTGTGTGCATTCTGAAAAATATATCACAATTATAGGCCAACAAAAAATACTAAATTAATAATAACAATCAAGCCAATATTCAAAAGAAATCTCTTTATTTTGTAATAGAAAAATAGTTACAAAATCAGAAGCAATACACTGAAAGAGATAAAAAATAGAACTACATTTAACTGTCTATATCAGGAGCAACACTTTAAATCATTTAGTTAAGAATATCTGCTATTTCAGATTTGCACAATGAACAAACGATGCCCTGCCAAGCCCAGCGAACCTCCATGTCTGGGGGAAGAGCGAGACACCTTCCTGCCTTCTTTGCTCTGGAAGAGGCTCCCTAGAACATCTCCTCAGCTGCTGCCCAAAGGCTCTGGCTGATGGTCGCTATCGTTGGCGCCATGACCAGGTGGTTAAGGCAATTGCTGAGAGCTTGGCCTCAGCCATGAGCACCAGCAAACACCATCATGCTCCAAAGAAGGCAGTCCCCTTCATCAAAGCTGGAGAGAAACCCCTGGCACACCCACAACAAACAACAGGCCTCCTCCACACTGCCTCTGACTGGCAGCTGCAGGTTGACCTGGGGAAGCAGCTGAGGTTCCCCCAGCACATTGTAAAAACAAGTCTCCGCCCAGACATGATCATTACCTCTGAGGCTTCAAAACACCTGATCATCCTGGAACTGACGGTGCCATGGGAAGAGCGCATTGAGGAAGCCAACGAGAGGAAACGTGCTAAGTACCAGGAACTGCTGGAGGAGTGCAGGGAGAGAGGCTGGAAAACCTTCTATGAGCCTATAGAAGTCGGCTGTAGAGGCTTTGCAGGGCGTTCACTCTGCAAAGTCCTCAGTTGTTTGGGTGTTACAGGGGCGGCCAGGAAGTGGGCGATTCAATCCGCAAGCGAAGCTGCAGAGAAGGCCACAAGGTGGCTTTGGATTAAGAGGGCTGATCCGTGGACTGCTACTGGGAAGTCGGGACTTGATCAACCCCGGCTGGGTCGCCTGGGCGAGGGTGTATGATGTTGCGAGACCCGAAACACCTAACGATCCCAGGATACATCACTGAGGATGCGTCCCAGTGCATCCATGAGATGTTTCTTGCATAGCTATTTCAGATTTGCACCAAAAATATGTTACCCATGATTACCAAATCCCTATTATTGAAAGGAAAATATGAAGCATACGAGAAATAGCTCTGAAAATAATTGAATATGCAAACAATAAGATATCCGTAAACCCAGTGAAGATACACTATAATGCATAAAGCATGCACTTTATTTTAACTTCCTAACCATTTGATTTAAAAACAAAGTAATACTGCAGCCAAAGAGCTAAAACATCTAAACATTAACCATGTATTATTAGCATTATCCAACACATATTTTAATGTCTATGATAAGAAGGACTCATTTTGTGTATGTATGCATGTATCATATATGTATGTGTTAGTGAAGCCAGACTAAGAAGTAACATTGTATAGAAGTGGGTATGGTATTTGTTGCTAACCCTAAGCCCTACTTAGTAGTTTTGGAAGAGAATGAAGAGCTGTAGGTGGTGCTACTATATTGTTTTGTTACTGAGGAGGTGGGAGTGCCGAGGTCTACACTGCTCCTACGGGAGCCCACTTGTGAACTACTCCGAGAGCCTGTGCCTGATCCCGGGGCAGAAGAGACACTGTAGGGGCTGCTGATTCCTCTGGAGGATACGGTAGATGCCTGCAGCATCCGTACCCCAGTTGTCTCCTCCAATAAGCAATTATCCAGAGCTTCCTTGTAGGAGATCTTCAGTTTAGTCTTGGGGCATGTGAGGTTCTTTGAATGGCGTCTTGGGTCTTGAAGCTTTTGCGCTGTTCTTCCATCTAACCAACCAATGTTTAGGGCATCTTCTAAAGTTCTCCTACAACCCAGTTCTGGGTCATAAAGCCCCCCTGTCACATATTGGTATTCCATGAACCTCTGGCCTGCCTCATATGGCAGCCACTTTTCTCTCATAGCCTCCGCAGCAGACATCTTCCTCTTCATTTTCACATTCTCAAAACCAACATAAGCTTTTTGGGCTGACTTGAGTAGGCCGACCATGGCATCATCTATCAGGCCCAAAGAGCATGCTTCCTGGATTCCATGCCTGTGGCCATTACTGGGGTCAACAATGCCTCCAGTACATGCCTGGGCTTCAAGCATTCTTTGTGCACTGATAGAATCCACAATGCCACGATTGCAAGCCTCAAAAATTGATATCTTCTCTAAATTTTCTGTATCGAAGATTGCTCCTACAGGTTCTTGTTCACCCAGAGCTTCACCAGGGGAGGTTACAGTGATAGAAACACTGGAATGGTGCCCCAGGGAGTCTGCTGAAGATGAGACTGTTCTGCTGATACTACTGGACCCTGTAACTGTTGCAGTTCTTGTTGTGGAAATTTGTCCAAACTTGGGTGATGAAGTTGTTGAAAATGAAGAAGATTGTGCAGATGTGGCTGTGAGTCCTGAGTTTCCTTCATATGGAAGTGATGATGATGATGTTGAAAATCCTTTTTTGCCCTTTGCGGTGATGGTGTCTGCAAACTCAGTGAGAGTAATGCTGTGGGATGCATACTGCTGATAAACCGATTGTTCGATTACACCCTGTTCAAGTAGCTCAGAGATGTCATACTGTGTTCCAGTTTTTCTGTCAACAATCACTAACCGGGAAGACCCATCTGGTGAGGTTATGGTGATCTCCTCCCACTCGCACTCCTGCATGGATAGCTCCTTATAGGTTGTATAGTCTATCAGGCCCTTGGCAAATGCTTCCCGAACTGTCATCTCTCTGTTACTGTCTGGATCAACAATAATCACCCGTCTCTTTCTCAGAGTGGACTGCTGTTGGTCTTTCTTGATAGGCAACAAGATAATGCCTGTGTTCTCATCAGTAATGCACCGTTGCTTGAGATCCATGTAAGTTAGTTCTTCATGAGTGTTAGGATCACAAAAGCCTCTGGTGCCATCCCCTTTTGTTAGAATCTGGTTCATCTCTACATTAAAGTAGCCTCTCTTGCAGGCTACATTCACATCGATACGATGGCTGTGTATAGGATCAATTATTCCCCCGCTGGCAATCTGAGCCTCAAGCAAGCGTATACCATGTCCTCTCTCAACTAGACCTCTTTCCATGGCCTCAAAGACGGACAACACTTTGTCAGATCCGGGCTGTTTATAACCAGTCACAGCCCTCTCAGCTGATAATAGCTTGTCCTTAAACTCTAGCCCTACCAGTCCTCTATTGAAGGCATCCCTGACAGTGAGGTGAATATGTTTAACAGGGTCCACCACAAAGCCTGATGCAGCTTGTGCCTCCAGAAGCCCCAGCGTGGTGTCAGGAGGCAACAGTCCTTCTTTCATAGCCTCATATATAGGCATAACCCTATTGCTTGTCTCATCATAGACCCCTGCAATACAGGTTGAGCCCCTTAGATAGGATTGCAGGTGCTGCTCAATATCCTGGCTGGTCAATTTACCTGCCCTTAGACTTTCTACATCGGACTGTTTTAGAAGGTTAGCATCTACCAGGTCTGTGATGGAAACTTTGCCTCTAAGACCTTGGACTGTCAATGGCTTCTCTGGGGCAGGGAGGAGCAAGAGGCCTGTACTGGAATTTAGCTTGCATTTTTTCTTCAGTGACACATAGTTAGTCCGTTGTTGTGTGTCTGGGTCAAGGAAGCAACCTGGAGATGAGTTAAGGTCATGGTACAATTCCTTATCTATAATACTCCGATCCATAGCTATTTCTCTGGGTAGGAACACACCTAAGAAAGGGTCTAGAATACCTCCAACTGACTCCTGAGCCTGTAGTATTCGCAGAGCTGTGTCTTTGTCAATTAATCCCTTTCTCATGGCCTGGCTTACTGTCAGAAGCTTTGATGTATTTGAGTCCCGATACCCAAGAGCAGCCGCCTCAACTGCTAACAGTCTTGCTCTATCATTTGGATCTATGACTCCTTTAGAATAAGCCTCCTCTACAGTTAACTTCTGACCCGTTCTGGGATCAATAATGTAGCCTGTGGCAGCCTGAGCATCCAGTAAAAAGTTGGCACTCTCTGAAGATATGATTTTCCCATTCCGAGCCTCTGTAAAAGACATTTGTCCAAGAGGTCCAGCGGCTATTCCCCCAATAGATCCTGTCCCCTTCAGATGTAATTTCTTGTCCAAAGAGACATCGGAAACTGTTTTCTTTCCTTCCATCAGCAAGGTAAATGTTTTCTTGTCCAGAACGCCACAATCCAGCAACTGCTGTGCAGTGAGAGTCTTACGAATGCCATCAAAGATAAGCTTGGTTGGGTCTTGCTGTTCAGAAATAGGACGCAGTATTTGGCTTGTGTGAGATTCGGTTTTGGACCGTCTCTTTGAAGACTCGTAGGTAACACTCTTCTCAGTTTCTGTGTCCATGTAACCCTCAGCATGTTGTGTCTTGGATTCTGAAAAGGACATTTTGCCTTGATTTCCATCTATCACTGTGGCTCTGACCCCAGTACCCTTAAGATTGACTGTTTTGGTTGTAGACACCACAGTTACAGTTCTGTCCACTGTCTGTAGCTGTTTGACTGTGGACTTGTCCATTTGCTTTTCAGGAAGAGGCAGCATTAACAGGCCTGTGTTAGATTCGGTTTTGCATCGTCTCTTCAAACTCTCATAAGTAACACCTTTCTCAGTGTCGGGGTCAATGTAGCACTCAGGTTTCTGGTTTAAAGCATGATTGAGCGCTTCATCAAGAAGGTTGTGTTTTATTGCTGTATCTTTGGGTAGGTAAACACTGTTTACAGGGTCTAGAATGCCTCCTGTAGATTCTTGAGCCTGAAGCAGAGTAAGCGCAGTTTTCTTATCCACAATTCCCTTCTTCATGGCTTCAAACACTGATAAAGGCTTGCCTGTGCTTCGATCAGTGTAGCCAATTGCAGCACATTCGGCCGCTAACAATCGCTTTCTATCTTCCTTAGCCACCACCCCTTTGTCACACGCTTCCTCTACAGTCAGCTTCTGATTTGTTCTCGGATCAATAATATGGCCTGTGGCAGCCTGGGCGTCCAGTAGAATATCTGCACAATCTTGTGGAAGGAGACCTTGTTTTTTGGCTTCTTCAAAGGACATCTTGCCTTGATCTCCAGCTATCACTCCTGCTATGGGTCCAGTCCCCTTAAAATAATCTTTTAGGTTTCTAGACAGTTCCAATACTGTTTTTTTCCCGACCAGTAGCTGGTTGAATGTGAACTTTTCTAACACACCACAATCAAGCAATTGTTGTGCTGTGACTTGCCTGCAGACACCATCAAAGATGAGTTTGTTTGGGTCATGCTTTCTACAAATAGGCAGCAGTAGCAGACCTGTGTCTGATTCAGTCTTGCACCTTCTTTTCAAAGAGTCATATGTAACACCCTCCTCTGTGTCTGGGTCTATGTAACACTCAGGCTGCTGGTTTAGCAGGCGTTTCAGCTGTTCATCAATAAGTTCACGTTTTGTTGCAGTATCTTTGGGCAGGAAAAGACTGTTGACAGGGTCTAGAATGCCTCCTGCAGATTCTTGAGCCTGAAGCAAAGCAACTGCAGTTTTCTTGTCTATAATTCCTTTTTTCATAGCTTCAAACACTGATAGAGGCTTACCTGTGCTCCGATCAGTGTAGCCAATCGCAGCAGATTCTGCGATTAGCAAACGTTCTCTATCTTCCTTAGCCACCACCCCTTTGTTACAGGCTTCCTCTACAGTCAATTTCCGATTGGTTTCTGGATCAATGATGTGGCCTGTCGCAGCCTGAGCCTCCAAAAGCATGTCAGCAGTATCTTGTGAAATGAGACCCTTTTTCTTGGCTTCTGCAAATGACATTTTTCCTTCATCTCCAGCTATGACAGCAGCTATGGCCCCAGATCCCTTTAGACAAGCTTTACTGTCTTTTGATACTTCTGAAATAGTTTTCTCCTTTTTCAATAGCTGGGTAAATGTGGGCTTGTCTAATACTTCACAGTCAAGCAACTGCTGTGCTGTGACTGGCTTGCAGACACCCTCAAACATGAGTTTGTTTGGGTCTTGCTTTTCAAAAATAGGCAAAAGTAGCAGACCGGTGCCAGATTCAGTCTTGCACCTTCTCTTCAAAGACTCATAGGTAACACCCTCCTCAGTGTCTGGGTCTATGTAACAGGGGATCTGCTGGTTTAGAGAGCGTTTCAGCTCTTCATCAATAAGTTTGCGTTTTATTGCGGTATCTTTGGATAGGAAAATACTATTCACTGGGTCTAAAATGCCTCCTGCAGATTCCTGAGCCTGAAGTAGGGTTGATGCAGTTTTCCTGTCCACGATTCCCTTCTTCATGGCTTCAAATAGTGATAGTGGCTGACCTGTACTCCGATCAGTGTAGCCAATTGCAGCGCATTCTGCCGCTAACAACCGTTCTCTATCTTCCTTAGCCACCACCCCATTGTCACATGCTTCTTTCACAGTCAGTTTCTTATTGGTTTTAGGATCAATGATGTGGCCTGTGGCAGCCTGGGCCTCTAGAAGCTTATCTGCACTTTCGGTTGGAATAAGTCCTCGTTTCTTGGCTTCTGCAAAGGACATTTTGCCCTTATCTCCGGCTATCACAGCAGCTATGGATCCAGTACCCTTAAGACTGCCTTTTTTGATTGTCGAAACCTCTGGAATAGTTTTCTCCTTTTTCAATAGCTGGTTGAGTGTGGGTTTGTCTAATACTTCACAATCAAGCAACTGCTGTGCTGTGACTGGCTTGCGGACACCATCAAAGATGAGTTTCGTTGGGTCTTTCATTCCAGATATTGGCAGCAGTAAAAGGCCTGTGTCTGATTCAGTCTTGCATCGTTTCTTCAAAGACTCATAGGTAACACTCTTCTCGGTGTCTGGATCAATGTAACACTCAGACTGCTGGTTTATAGAGCACTTAAGCTCTTCATCAATAAGCTTGCGTTTTAGTGCGGTATCTTTGGGAAGGAAAACGCTGTTCACTGGGTCTAAAATGCCTCCTGCAGATTCCTGAGCCTGAAGTAGGGTTAATGCAGTTTTCCTGTCCACGACTCCCTTCTTCATGGCTTCAAACAGTGATAGTGGCTTACCTGTGCTCCGATCAGTGTAGCCAATTGCAGCACATTCTGCCAATAACAACCGCTCTTTATCTTCCTTAGCCACCACCCCTTTGTCACATGCTTCCTTCACAGTCAGTTTCCGATTGGTTTCAGGATCAATGATGTGGCCTGTAGCAGCCTGGGCCTCTAGAAGCTTATCAGCACTTTCGGTTGGAATAAGTCCTTGTTTTTTGGCTTCTGCAAAGGACATTTTGCCCTTATCTCCGGCTATCACAGCAGCTATGGCCCCAGATCCCTTTAGACAAGCTTTACTGTCTTTTGATACTTCTGAAATAGTTTTCTCCTTTTTCAATAGCTGGGTAAATGTGGGCTTGTCTAATACTTCACAGTCAAGCAACTGCTGTGCTGTGACTGGCTTGCAGACACCATCAAAGATGAGTTTCGTTGGGTCTTTCATTCCAGATATTGGCAGCAGTAAAAGGCCTGTGTCTGATTCAGTCTTGCACCTTCTCTTCAAAGACTCATAGGTAACACCCTCCTCAGTGTCTGGGTCTATGTAACAGGGGATCTGCTGGTTTAGAGAGCGTTTCAGCTCTTCATCAATAAGTTTGCGTTTTATTGCG